>JABXWE010021204.1:0-17571 GCA_014611495.1 Limonius californicus | reverse complement strand
TTCAAACTATCTCAAATTTTTATTTTTTGATGTTCCAGTGTACTATAATATTTATTTAACTTTGCAGGCAATTATTTCAGTTAGAAAGAAGGATGTTGCGAGATAGAAATAATCCTTTTGAAGTTCCCAATGCGAGTTTTAAAAAAATGAATCGATTTCAAAGCACTTCGCGAGGCACATAATTGATGAAGTCAGTGTTTTTCTAGTAGAACCTCTGAGAAACACGTCTGTTCCAAATCATATTAAGGTTAATCAGTGATTTTTGTTCTGCTACACACAGAATGTCATAACGCAAGTTAATTTTTAGGTCCTATGTGCTCGACACTTCTTTGCACATGGTAGTTATCAACAAGTGTAGGGCATAATATTTTACTTGAAAATAATGTTGAAGTTGATAAAGGGCAAGGAATAGATTTGGAAAATGATAATGCAATAGGAAACTACATTCAAGGTATGATTTTTTAACTGATTCTAGAATTAATATTCTATGAAATTATTTTCATTTCAGATGAACAGGATCGCAACATTTCAACAGCAGGCAGACGTGCGAGAATGCAGTTAATACAGAATAATTTTATATAATGAAATAGTCTTGTTGGTATAAAAATATTTATTAAACTTAATAATAATAAATGAAAAATACTACATATTTACAATGTTTATTATTTTAACTTTAAAATGATTAATTCTCTTTCCTTCAATTGTAACTCAATTGCCTTCAATGACAACTCTTTTTCTTTATTTCTGGCTTCTAACCATCGAATTTTTAATTCAATCTCCTTCAGCTCCAATTCGCGTTTTTTATTTACATTCACATCACTTGTGTGCATTTGACTAAGAATTTCTAATGTAGTCTTTTGTCCAGTAAATGCTTTTGCAGCTTTTTGAAGAGTGGATGATTTATCTAAAAAAATTATGTATTTTTACTAATTGAGAATGCAATTATTTTTTAATTTTCTAATTAAACAAACGAAATAGATAGTGTTACTTTTATATTAAATTTTTTTTATAACCTAGCTCTCTAGCTGCTGTAAAAGTTCGCTTTGGTGCAGCTGCTGAAGTTGACTTGAGACAAAACGTCGCCAGTTGTCAAAATGGTCGTTAAGGTTGAGTATCCCTTACCATAACAGTGTTGCCATATTTAGGTAAACAGCACCGATAGAAATCGTGGTCACTTCTACTTTACAACCTCTATCGGTGTTAGGGAATACCAAATAGCAACGCGGTCGACGTTTGTCATTCCGATTTACTGAAATTCCAATCCGATTTGACCACTTCTATTCGATTTTGTAAAAGTTAGGGAATACAGCTGAATATATGGCACAGATGTCTGTTGCAGTAAACAGGGCCGGTTTGCCATCGACGCCTAAAAGTAATAGACGCCATCGCACCCATAATCATTTGAAAACTTGTTAATATTATTGACAGCTGCTTAAAAATAATAATTATAAAAAATTGAATAGAATTGAATCTCCGTAAAGGGTTTCGTTTTAATTTCCGAGAATAAATAAAACAATTACATAAGTATTTTTGGAGTGCCAGACCAAACCGCCTAAACCAGTGTATATTTCAGACGCTTGTCTACAGAAGTTCCTAGAAATCTATGATATTTTGGGCCTTTCAGCCCTAACTATTGAATGGTTTGTATTTATTGCCTATTTTTCATATTTTGTTCACTAATTCATTGTAAGTTCATAGATTTTATGGTGATAGGACTAAGAACATAATGTTTCTCGGAAACTACAGCGTATTGTAGATATTTGTATAACTACTCCTTAGATGTTTATGTGGTATATATTCCCAGCTGTAATGAAACCCACAAATACATGCACAAAACTGCAAAGTAATCTTTGAAACGAATGAATACACATTCTAAAAACAACTTTAGTAGCTTCAACTTCAAATCTACTTTATGTGCCCTAATCATTCATTGACAGCCTTTTTGTCTCACTGCTAGGCATCGGTGTCTTCTCTGCCACGTGTTCCTCCTCAGCCCTAAGGTAGAAGCACGGGGGACCTACAATTTAACGTCGAATCCTAACGACAGAAATCCCAGAGAAGGTTTTTACAATTATGATATCACAACATTGACAACCAGATTGGGAAAATTTTGTGTGGTGGGTTGCAGTACAAGTTTTTATAAATCTGCATACTAATGCTTAGATTTCGAACCCAAGCCAGAATCGACGTTTTACTCAGAAAGTGAGCGTTCTGCCAACTGAGATACCACCACACATTTATAAACCAACATGCTTGTTGCGTATGCCAGTGGACTTTCGTTTATTCCATCAACTGTGTACAACCTGCGAAAAATTATTATTTTATACTTTCATCAACATCAGGTAAATTAGCTATTTAATGATATATTACATTATATAACAGTGTAAGTTAAATAAAATTTTATTTCAAAAAAGATCTAGCTGTGAGCTAGATAAACCTATAATAATTGTAGATCTATGGGAAACGCGGATAGAAGAACGTTAGGAGGATGGGAATATCAAAAAAGAAGAAGCCAAAGCGATTAAATTTATTTTCAAAGTGGAATTCTAAAAATGTACTTTTTTGCATTCATACATACTACAATCACGGAACCGCTTTCGCATTACTTCAGGGAGGTGCGGGCGTCCCTTACACACTAGCCATTCATGCAACATGCACCCTAAACTTACCTAAGTGAAATGGGGTCGCCTCACCCGATCGGCCGCATTTCACTGTGACCTCGAGCAGCAGCGCTTATTCGCACTGCTCCACCGGGGTCCCTCTCTAAAAAATGTACTAGAACACCACAACAATTCAATGTCCTAGTTACATATTTCTTCTACAAATCAATCTTCTTCACATTTTAATTAAGAAACAGAAAATATTGTTCTTGTTGTTATGTAAAAATTAATTGTTCGCCCCAGAAAACTTCAGAAGAGAAAAACGAAGATGCACAATTTATTTCTTAAATAATAATAAAATATTTAATATAATGTACCTACATTTTGTTTATGTTCTTATATCAAACATGACTATCTATACTAAACTGCGGTTTACAAATAAAATAGTAATGTATAATTTATTTATTATTTATTATGTAATGTATTGTATAGACAATCCAGATTAAAATATGATTATTAACTGATATAATTTAGTAGGATCATATTTGAAAAACTTGCCCCCGGCGCCAATATAACTACAGTCGGCCCTAGCAATAAAAAATATTTCTACGATTCGAAATGTGAACTATCATTTGATAATTGTATATTTCAAACAACAATTATTATGTAGAAGTTACATTCTTCCTTGCTAAAATATATTTGTAATTTTCAATACTTTATTATAAGTATTGTAGTGTTAGATTCCAAATCTTAGTGTTTATTTTTTAAAATATTTTATACTCTCTTAGATGGTTGTACTTATAAAACTAAATAACATCCCAGAAGATACATAAGTATAGTTTACGTGTAGAAATTTCATTTAACGTTGTTCAAGGTATGTTTTTAGTCAGAAACTATTTATAAAGTTTTTTAAATTCTAGATATAGCAAGGCATAGGTAATATTTCTCTATATATGTTATATAATGTATTTTTCAAAGTTATCATGGAACAAGTAGCTAGTTTAAGGTATTATAAAATATTGGAAATTATTTTTATTTATAAATATTTAAAAAAATTGGTTTTTAAGGTATAAAGTAGCAAAACTTGCTGAACTATTGATTCGAAATGATCTTGTAGTTTTATTAAATTGTATTTTTTTAAATTATAATTGACTTCTCTATATACCTGGAGGCAAGCGTGGTCAGGTTAGGTCAGAGCGTTATTAGGCTTCTACGCTGAAGGGCTGGGATTGAATTCCCAGTTTCGGACCATGTTCTTAACGGTCATTCTCCTACACAAGGCAACTACAAACCAGCGAGGTATTGTGCTCAGGAAATTTTCACTAAAGTAGAAGTATTTACACTTCCTGTGGTTCACAGTCCACGTTAAGCTGTAGGGTCTCTATGTCTGTGGTACTTTAAATCGCGCAACAGGAATAGGAGAAGAGATCGCTACGTCTCCTAAGAGACAAAGCACTCGAAGAAGAAAAGAATATATAGTTGCGTTTGAATTTGTTTCCACTGCTAAAACTTGACTATTATATTTAATATCAGTTAGCATTATCTTCTAACTGACTGTTTAAAATGTTATAAACATTTTGTTCTAAACTGTTCCGCTTAATATTTGTAGAGTTATCTATCTACACATGTAAGTAACACTTATAGACGTTCGCTACTAATATTTTCATTAATTACAATTTATACTTTTAAACCATTTTACACGACTCTACACATTAATTGTCGTTGAATATAATTTTGCCGTGTTGTCTGATTGGGACTTTTTCTTGAAACCAAGTAATTATTTTAAAATAACAATATAAATAATTGTAAATTATTTTAAGTTGCCACAAGTTACGTAAGCTAAAAGTGGTACAAAGAAATACGAATACATAATAAATGCATCATTAAAATAATTTTATAACCAGAATTAAAACAATCTCTAATCTAAAGAATTACTTAAAGGCTTTAAAGATTAATTGCCCACGGTTTTATAGTAATTTAGTCCTTTACTTTATTTCCATTGGTTAGGAATCCGCCCAAACAGTACACGTTGCCCAATATAATAAAACTTGGAGCCTGAAATTTTTATAATCTGGCGAGGACTAGAGACTGTATAAAAAAGATCAAATCTAGAGATAAGACGGTAATTAGCGACGAACCGCCACCTAAGATTGTTATTCCGCCTTGCACGCCGTAGATAAACCTTATTATTTCGGGATAACATGCAAATTAGGCGGACCTAATGATCTATAAAATTTCCAGCCTGGAAACGTATCTAAACTGCGATCTTTAAGCGTAATAGCTGTAGAAATGTAAAATAAATTACTTATTTACAGGCTTTTTATTCTCTGATCATAAAATTGTAATATTTAAAATTTGCTTCTGAGGGATTTCGTGACTTAATGCTGACCTTCGGAATAAAATTGCCACCATGTGCTGCATTATTTAATCAATTTGCGAAAAGATTAATTTACATTTTGTATAAAATTTCGGCTACTTGCATTTGGTAAAAAACTTGCAGTAGCTTGACCTTTGCTGCCTGTCAACACTCAAATCAGAAACAGGCAAATAAACCAAGGTTGCAAATACTAGCAGCACAAAGATTGCGAAACGACAGGTTTAATTTACACTTATTAAATCCAGTCGTAAAACCTCTACGTTGCACAAGATTTTTTAAGCAAAAAGACATATTCATTCATGATAAAGGCTGTTTATTGCACGTGTTCTATAAAAACGCACTTAAGTAAAATCAAAAAATTACAATAAACTTCCATAACCTATAAATTAATTACAATAAAATTTTTGACGTAATTATGACAACATGAATATGGATTTGTTGCAAAAAGTAACCACGTAAAAATTTTAAATTGTCCGCTTAAAAACGTACTCATAACAAAAAAAAAACCTGTTATTTTAATTATTTAATTACGTTAGAAGAAAATCGGCCTTATTTTTTCACATACAATAAAAATGCTGAGAGATTTGCTCGTCACGATTTTTAACCAGTTCCCCGATTGTCTAACAAATAGATAATTAATTTATCTGCTCTATGAATAATACAGATAATCGCAGGCTTGATTGTGAAGTGAAAGTGCCATATTATAATTTCGAAATAATTTGTCTATAATTCCGAACAATATAAAGGTTACATATTAATTAACCAGTACATTTTTTGTTTACTTTCTACTTCGATCGAGCTCATATATTTCATAATTTATGATAGACAAACATTTTAGTACAGACTAAAACCTACACCAAAATACAGGAAGTCGCAAATTTAATATTTTATTTCTGCGATAAATCTGAATTTTATCTGCGACTGTAGAATAATATGCTTTGAATGTTATGTTAATTTTCGAACAAGTACAAATTACTGGCGTTGATAGACATGCTCGTGCAACCGGGACAAATAATGATTTACAAAAGGGCCGTCTAGCAGGTGCCTGCTTGTATTAAATGCTATCGTTTCACATTAATCGGGATAATTATTTACAACGTTAAGTATTTGCTATAAACTAACACTTGTAGATTAATTCGTTAAGAAAAAATGAGCAGTAAACAGCATTCTGATTTTTATTATGTGAAAGAAGATATAATTTTATGTGGATCACTTCCTGCGATTACAGAGTCTTTCACAAATAAAAAACGCACTAGACTGAGACCACGAAACACTTCGTTTGAGCCTCGTTCGAAAATGAAAGTGATGTTTCTATTAAATCAGACTACATATTCGTTTTTTTTTTATTATATTTTGAAAACAATATTTTGGTTAATTATAATTACAACATAATTCAAAAACCGCAAAGTCAAAGTCATTCTTGGTACAAAAGATATTGTTCACTGTATTTTGTAACCAGTTTCATTAAATGCAAAGCCCTAATCTTGCAATTATTTAGTAATAGTGTAAAAGTTTGATTCTGTGCAATAGAAATACCTTGTAAGAAATGAAGGTAATCTGTATTGGCAAGATAAATTTTTAAATTTTATTACCATAAAGAACCTTGCCCATGTATTTTATACCGCAGGTGAAACAATATACAAGTGCAATGCTGGGAACTCAAAAATTCCGCAAGATCACCCTACTTAAAGCATCTTGATTTGGAAGTTCACTTCTCTATAGCTAAATATTTGTAAAAACTACATACTATACTACTTTATTCTACTATCTCCATGTATAGAGTATTCTGTCTAATAAATCTTCTATGTGTAGAAGTTTACACTTCTCGTGGTGCGGAGCCCACGTTAAGCTGTAGGTTCTCATGTTAGTTTACTTTAAAACGTGCAAAACCGGGAATGGAAAGAAGATTGCTACATTTCGTACGACACAAAGCACTCAAATTAGATAGTCTTTAGTTATTAAAATCGCAACTAATTAAATACTGGAAGTTTATAAATCTTATAATGTAGTTTAACGTTACACTACAACGGTGCCAATGGATTACGACGTAAACCCAACTGGAAATTCTAAAATTACAACTTGGATATTTTGATATTTTTTTTAGTTTGAATAGCAAATTTCTTTTTTAAAGGTAGAACTTTCCATATTTTATATGTAGAAATTTCTACTTCCAACCAAACAAACCTATAGGAATTTTTGCTTGCAATACTATAGCTTTCAACACTGTAAATAGAAATGTTTAGTTTGAAAAGTAAAAATTTCCTAAGAAATTTCTAGAGTAGAAGTAAGAATTTGAATAGTAAAGAGCAGAAACTTCGACGTTATACGTAAAAATCCATAGAACTTTGAACTTTGAAACTTTCTACCGCTGTTCTAACAACTGCTTTAAAAGCAATTCTAATTCGGAAACTTCTAGCTTTCAAAACAGATATTTCATGTAAAAGGTAGAAACTTCAGACTGAAACAGTTTAATTTACAGGGATATAATATCCGATTAGTAAGCAGAAATATTCCGTTGGTAGTATCTATCAAATGTAAACGCTTCTAGTTTATAAGTAGGAATTTTTAGTTTTAATTTAGCTATTTGACTAGTAAAAATATCTACTTCAATAGGGAAATTTCTACTGTTAAAGATTTCGGATTTTAAAATTGAATATTTCCATTTTAGAAAGTATCATTTAACCCTTAAAGTACTACGCGGGGTCCTTCAGGGACCTCAAGTTCACATTTTTCAAGTTATTTTAGAAAATATTTTTTTCTGCATATTTTCCTTATTGGTACCTGATTTTCCATCCTTGATAAACGATTTTAATCATATTTGGATTTTTTTGCTTGTATATTTTTTATAAAAATGATTATTTTGTGACTGGGGTCCCTAGAAGACCCCGCGTAGTACATTATGTTATAATTTATTAGTAAATTTCTAGAACAGTCCAGAACATTCCACAGTATTCGAGAGCATTCCACAACATACCGGAACATCCCAGATCATTGTGGAACATTCCAGAACGGTCTCGAATGTTGTGGAATGTTCTGGAACATTGTGGAACATTCCAGAACAGTCTCGAATGTTGTGGAATGTTCTGGAACATTGTGGAACATTCCAGAACAGTCTCGAATGTTGTGGAATGTTCTGGAACATTGTGGAACATTCCAGAACAGTCTCGAAGTGCCCATTCAAACAATATATGAGTTCTAAGCCTGCTAAGTACGGGATCAAAATTTGGACATCTGCAGACGTAAAGACAACTTATCTTCACAACCTGCAGGTTTACACCGGTAAACAGCCTGGCGGGCGTCCAGAAAAAAACCAAGGATTCCGGGTTGTTACAGATTTAGTTTCACCTGTGTTTGGTACTGGTCATGGTGTTACTACAGACAATTTCTTTACGTCTGTAGCTTTAGCTGAATTTTTGCTGTCAAAATATATGACTTTGATTGGGACAGTACGTAAAAATAAACCAGACACTCCAAAGGAACTGAATATCACCATAGGGAGAGCAATTTATTCATCGCAATTTGTGTTTTCTGGCAAAGTTACTATGGTGGCCTACACACCAAAAAAGAAAAAATTGGTTCATGTCTTATCCACTCAGCACGAAGACCCATCTGTTTCTGAAGAAGAACATAAAAACCCAACATGATCCTAAATTATAACGCCACTAAAGGGGCTGTTGATAATGCTGACAAAATGATAAGTCAATATACTTGCTCTCGTCGCACCTCCCGCTGGCCTTTTCGTTTGTTTATGAACGTGATTGATTCTGCCGCCTTGAATAGCTTTAACGTATATGTTGCCAAGAACTCTGATTATACAAAATCCTCATCGAGGAAAATGCTCCTCCAATGTTTAGGCAAGCAACTGGCTACACCCAACATGGAACGGCGAATTCCGGACGTAAAGAACAATGCCAATGTATACAGAGCAATGGTTGCGTGTGGAGTAAGCCCTCCAGTACAACCCGAAGAGCCCATCCGAATAAACGTAAAAAAAACGGGGAAGATGCCACCTGTGTTCTAGATCACAGGACAAAAAGGTTAACATCAAATGTAATCAATGCAACCAATTTGTCTGTGCAATTCATAGACGCAGCTATTCAAACATAAAGTGCATAAACCATTTCCAAGAAGACGTTTAATTTTTTTTGTTCATCATACTGTAACTCGTGTTATTTTCTGTTTCTTTGTATTCCTTAAATATATATTACATACTAAATAATATTGTTTTTACTTATTTCACCCATAC
Source organism: Limonius californicus (assembly GCA_014611495.1). Taxonomy (NCBI): domain Eukaryota; kingdom Metazoa; phylum Arthropoda; class Insecta; order Coleoptera; family Elateridae; genus Limonius; species Limonius californicus. The sequence continues at coordinate 8,348 of JABXWE010021204.1, read as the reverse complement.
TACCTAAAATCAGCGAAGTAGATATAAAAAAAGGCTGGGGTCCTTCAGAGACCCCGCGTAGTACTTTACGTTGGTAAAAATAGCGTAGTACTTTAAGGGTTAAAAAGCATACGCTTCATCGGTACATTTTCTGTATGCTTACCTGCTACTGGAGCTTCTGATAATGTTTTATCGTTAGTACTAATAACAAGGGTCTGCATATAATATTTTTTTTTCAGCTGCATAGGATGTTTTTGGTAAATATTATGTGTTCTAGTGTGCTGAATCCAAAAATAACTTCCATTTCCCTCCATCATGTACAGTTGTTTTGCAAAATACAAGGTGTTTGCAAAAGAAAAAAGTATAACACTACTGAAAAAAACACCTTTTTATTACAATGAACTAAACAATATTGCTTATAATTAAACAAACAATTTCTTCATGAAATGTACTTAACATTCTGTGTTCATTCTTTTTGCCTATGAAACTTTTTTTTCTACTCTTTCATACTTCTCCGAACACGAATCCGCTTTCCATTTTCGGTTTGCTGCTTCAGCATCCAACAGAAGTTAACTAGCATCTTGACGTCGTCCCATCTTCCTTGGTAGCGTCTCTCGATATCAGGGACATCCTGGTGAAATATTTCACCTTGCTCTTCACGGAAGGCTTCCAAGTTTTCAGGAAAATAGTCGACATGGGGTGTAAGAAATGAACTTTTAAGCTCATCTTGCATCGTTGAGCTTTATACGCAGCCAGCATGCGTAGTACAACGGTTTTGTAGTGAGGGTCTTTAGTATTACCCAAGAACTTGTGCACTGCGTCTTTGAAAGAGTCCCACTCTTCTTTTTTCTTTTTCTCCCATTGTTTCTGAAAAGAGGGGATCGGATAACAATTTTCGTATGTCGGGGCCAGTAAAAACTTCCTCTTTCAACTTGGTTTCAGACAGTTTTGGGAACTTGGAACACAGATATTTAAAACATTCCCCATCTTTTGACAGTGATTGAACAAACTGCTTCATAAGCCCCAATTTAATATGAAGAGGTGGTAATAAAACCTTTTCAGGAGGAACCGTATTAATGACGATATATTCGTCGGGGATTAAGGCGTCTCGAAGTGGCCAGTCAGTTTTTGTCCAATGAAGATATCTGGCTCGACTGTCCCACAAGCAAAGGAAGCAGGTATATTTTGTATAATCTGGCTGCTGGCGCAACAACAAGGTTAGTATTTTGAAGTCTTCACAAACCATCCAGCTATGTTCCTGATATTTTATTTTCTCAAGAATCATTGCCAAATCGTCTAGTTTTCCCGCAAATGCACCGAATGTCCTACAGCACGTGATGCAAATTTTGTTCCCATTAGGCGGCAAGACTGCTTTGAGGCTTGTTTTTGACGAATCAATGAATAGGCGCCACTCAGTTGAATCATATTCTATTTCAAAACACTTCATGAAGCTTTTAATTTCTGAAAGAAAAAAATTATAAAACGTAGTAACATGTTGAAATGTACGTTCGTTCCTATCGAATTCGCTGCATGTATAGTAAGAAAATGATATTTTACATTTGTAGACAAAAGTATAGGCTCTTTAAAAAAAGAAATTGTAAAGGAGTGCAACAAAACAAAACTGAAGAATATCAATAAAACGAAAACGCAGAAGATAGAAAGTACTAAATATATTTGCGGTGCAAGTTTGGTATATAACACAAAATGCAAAACTGGATATTAGCAATAATACAGTATGATCAACAAAGTTTCGATAAAGGTTAGCTACTGACTACATATCTACTTCAGACATAAATACAGTTGACAACATTTTATTATAATAATTACACACACAAATACGCCACCATAATTCATCAGTTGGTGGCTAAGTAGCAAGTGCTGGTTAGCGCAGAAACGTAGCTGTGTTGGATTATCTTACAACAATTCTGTCTTTCAAACTTAGTCCCAGAAGTTCCCGTTCTATTGCCCTTTGTGCTACTCTTAACATCTGCATAGAATTTTAATCTTGTTTTCATTGTTGTGCAACAGCATACCAATTCTATCAATCGGGCGACATATACTCAGTATATACAGAGAGCATATATTTTTAATTAAAAATGATGGAATTCCGTTAAACCTGTCACGGTATTTTAAATTTTAAAAATCCAGGTTGGCGTAAAATATGACGTTTGTAGCATCTCGTATCTGTCAATCAGTCTAACACGGTATAAAAGTGCGGAGTGATTCAGTAAAACGTGTTCAGATTAATTTGATAAGAATCAAGAAGCGAAATGAGCGATAGCAGCGATGAAACTGGTGAGTTTACGAAAGCCAACGTGTTATTTTTATACATACGCTAAAATGCAATCGTATATACGAGTACTTAGGCATGTTCCTGTCAGCGTAATTTACACGAAATATTTGAATAGTTTTGATGAACTGTGTAGATGTTCTGTATCATCAAATATGTATGCGTTTTAAAAGAAAACACTTAATAGCAGCAAACAAGACTAACTAAATTAAAATTCATCCATAAGCCAACTTCTACAAATGTTCCCTGTGAGCACTTATTTCCTGGGTTATTGAGCATCTTCGATACCATATCTGAATTGTTGATCATTGGTGGATTGCATAAAGTTGAAACAAATTTACAGGGTGCAAAGGGACAGATGTAGGGTCTCTTCGTCCAATGGGTGAAGCAGCAGAGGAAACTGAAGGCAATTTTTCCGGTGGTCCTGCTGTACGTTTCGATCTGGACTTGATCCCAATGATTTGTAAGTCACTAGTTGCAATATTATAGGTGTGAACTATTATGAATGTTTCTATAGCATGCGTTTTTCACGACTGCCCCAAGATGTTCTTCACCCATGTAGAGATGTTGGAACATATTCCGTCGCACGGCAGCGGGGAAGGAGGTAGGTCATATACTAGCAATAATTTTACAACATTTCCAGGTCGAGGGCAACTTTTCAACTGATTTTCTTAAAAATGACAAACAGTATACAGCAACAGGGTGCCTAGCTATCACCATAATTTAAATTAGTGCCGTCGAATTTCAATACACCGAAGCAAAATTTCATTTATCGAGAAGTAGATACGGTTTTCTTGGAAAAAATTCTTAAATGTTTTATGTCACCTGTCTTACATGAACTCGAACGATCAGTCATTCCATCCAAATCGTAAAATTTTAAGAGTGCGATAGCTGGCCGACAGACAGTTGTGACGGAGCGAATAAGAAAATAATATAATAATATAATAATAATAATAAGAAAACTAATACTTTAGGAATCCACAAAGAACGTTTTGTCTAAATAATACCTAGACCCTTGATGGCACTAGACAAGTAGATTCGGTCATATAAAGTTTTAATGAATAGAAGTTACATCATCTACCTAATAATTTTTAAGGGCAGAAGAAATTGAGTTTTATGAATATTTCAAACTATACTAACTATATCTTCAGTGCGAATTAAACGTTTTTGAACAAATTGCGCACTTGGTACTCAATAAAAGTTTAAATGTTGACATGTCGGCCACCGAACTGGGAAAATATTTAACAATTTAACCAATATAAAAAACTAGATTCGGTATTTATTAGTGCCTATTGAAATGTATTATCTGGCCTTCTATATCTTTCTGAACTATATTCTAATAGAATCATAATATACATTTTGGTATTTCCAAAATAAGTAATAAACAACTAAAAATAAAACATTCCAGGCAGCAGTAATTCACTTCAACAACAAGGAAACAATGAAGGTTTAGATTATACTATAAGCATACCATTGACAGTAGGAGATCTAGATGAGGGTGTAGATGGTAAGATGCCAATTTATATTGGATGGTAGTTTGCGGTGATTGTGCGTGTTTTTCTCTTTTTCGACTATAGAAACTGCTAAATGCCCTAAGACTGCGGAACTAGAATATCACTGGCTGCAGACAGAGGGAGGTGGTAACAGTACTGAAGGAGGAACCGCCGAGGAACCTTCCGACGATCCAAAAATTCGTAAGACAGTGGTTGTAGTACAATACCATTTAGTCTATTTTACAGAAAATGTTTTCATTACTAATCTAGCGTGCATTTTTTACCACTGTCCTGAAACGTTCTTCGGGGAACAAGCAATGCTGGAACATCTTGCAGTACACGACTGTGGTGTTAGAGGTAAACGGTACACTTGCACTAACTGGTCTACCGCATCAGAGAAAGACTTTCCCGGTAAGTAGTTTCCAATTTTTTCGCTCCGTGTGCTAAATATAATAAATTTCAGAAGGTTTCGTCAAAAACCTCTTTGAACGTGAGGAGGAGACCCTAAAGATTCGTGAGTTCTTGAAGTTTGGCTGTTCAACAATTTTCTAAACTAATTTTTAGGCTGTGCGTTGGAATCGTGCCACAAACAATTCCCGGGCTACACAGAGATGCACATGCATCTGCTTGACCATGTGCCATTTTATGTATGCACCAGCTGCTGGAGAGCATTAGAAACCCCAAAATATTTATACTATCACGAACTGATACATATGTGGCAGACGCCATTCCAGTGTCCGTTCGATCTCTGCCGAAAGTTTTTCAGCGTATTTTCTGATTTAATGTAAGTTTTGAAGCAACAATGAAACGATTGCGGTTTGTAATTCGTGTATGTCTACAGGCTGCACTACGATTCTTGCCACAACAGCGATGCACCATATGTGTGCCCTTTCCCCTTATGTGGGTATCAGTTTGGCAGTAAAGACGAACTAGCCGCTCACATAATATTCCACGTACGTGGTGCGTAACAGGGTTTTGGATTTCCGCATAGAATTATTACATTGAGTTTGTTATATTATAGAAATATTTCATGATGTGAAAAGTATTTTCATATACCAAAAAAAAATCGTTTGTATTTAATATTGTTACATGTAACCCGTTGTTAATGTATATTTCTTGTTGCATTTGTAGTTTAAAATAAATAAATATCTTTATACAACGTTGAATTTTATGTAGTAAATATGTATTTTATATTATATACATTATTACTTAATTCGTTTGCAATGTTATTTAGAAATATTTAATGTTTGTATTTTTTAACATAGGTAAAAGTAATATCTACAAAATGTTCCTAAGATACGTAAATTGGTTGGTTTTATGTTCATGACATGTGACACTGTTTAATTAAACAATAATTTGCAGTTACACAACCAGATAGTACGGAAGCCAACAGAATAAGTGTTTCTATTCAATTATGCAGAACAGCATATTATCTACTAAAATTGCATATACTCCCCGTTCTTAAGAATGAAAAACACAGGGAAAATTAGGATTTTCGTTTGATTTTAGGAAAGAATTTTTCTTGGTTTTAAATTTGATGATTTGTTTTCATATATATTTCAGCAATGAGTAATATGTATCCACAAAACAATTATTAAAATGATGTGATAGTAAGTGGTAAATTGTTACACGTACTTAATTATTAAGATTGGTATGCTTAAAATCGGTAGGCAATTATAGAAATTTTTCCCTTTTCAAAATTCAAGCGTTTGGGAGTTTTGCTAATAAAATAATTGTTTATATCGTCCGACGGTAGTAATTCATTTAGCTTTCGAAAATAACACATAATTATTCTGTTGTAGGAAAGCTGGCTTGGTATTTATTTTTGTCGATTTGCATTGGCAATTATTAGTGATAATAATCGTGCTTTTGTAGGTGTTAATGGCACTTCAGTTATATATACTAAGTCTGATATTTATATGGTACGCTTTGCGGTTTTCATTCCTTCGTATAGTAGGAAATTTTACTTTACCGATTCAAAATGTAGCTGCAGGTTAGTTTAGATTTCACAAATTTTAAGCTTTCTTCTAAATCCTCTGGGTCCATAATTAATGAAAGAATATCTAAAGTCTCTAGTATAACCCGCTCCATTATTATGGTGGTTAGGTAAATACGAGTTCATTTCTCATCAATCTAGCAATCAGTCACATTCGCTAATTATAAAACTACAATTTATATTCGTAATTAATGTCCACTGTTCAATTTGGTTTTTGATTATACGAGTTTGCAAGGGAATAGAGCAGAGTTGTTGGGAATTTTTGTTATCTTTGACTATTTTATGCACAGGATGTACTGGGTGCAGATAATTCTGTAATAACAGATTACTTAGTTCATCTAAATGTCTTATATCCTTTTCGTATTACTTACATCAACGAGAGTAGCTATTTTCATCTTATTGGCATTAATACTTGATCATTTATCTTAAATATTATTTTGTTGATTTGGTCCTTTTCTCTTCTTTTTGTAATAAGAATTTCTTTGTTCTTCTGAAAATTTTCTTGCAATATCTCCTGAAATAACGCTAACCTGATTCTCTGATACTTAATATAATCTTAATAATATTGGTTGCTTAGATGTACTTTGAAAGGGTCTCTACTGCTTCTTTGTTAATAACGCGCGAATAAGTTTTCGGTTTGTAAAATGCGATGTTATAACTTCGCTGGATATCTGATAAGCTTTTACGATGGGGAACATACAGTAATAATGATTATTGTGTGTGCAATATTTTTTGATAAAAGTTTATGTATTGGTGCTCAAATTTGTGCCACCAACTTAAACTGTTGTTATTTTGCTTTCATTCTTTCCTTTCCATTTCCACTTTAAATCCTTTTTTATGAATTACTTTAAAGGCTGTTTGGTCTCTTTTTGAATCGAATGCGTCTTCACAAACGATATACTGCTGGTGGAGTGTTGCTGCATATGTGCTGTATATAAATTATATGAGGATATATTTCGATATATATATATATATATATCGCGTACAAATCGGCATTCTGCAATGTAAAAGTTGCGGTAAAACAGGCATCCGGGGTAAGTTGACATCCGATATAGGGATGCCAACTTGTATTTTACTAAATAATTTTTAAGTCGAACTTTCATCGTCAGATAGTGATAAATAGCAAAAATCGTCGGATGCCAATTTTAACGTAAAATGTATAACAAGCGGAGAAGGTGGCGTCCCTATCTTTGGCAACTTGGTGCAATATGATATTATTCATAATCATCGCTTATTTACTTTTCTATGCATCAGTGAGCGTCGATACGTCTATTTATAGAACCAATGTTAAGTTATTGAGATAAGTATGCTAATCTAGAATTTCCACAATTCAAATGGTTAATACAGTTAGTCTGGGCTTTTGCGAGACCAAACGGATGAATTAATTTTTTTACGGCAAAATTTTACTAAGAAAAGTTATTCCAAATTGTGATCTTACGGCATAAAAAAATAAAAAATAGTATATTAAAGAACTAGTTTCATAAGGCCTTTTCTTAACGCACGAGTCCAAGTTTGAAAAACGAGACGCGAAGCGTCGAGTTTTTCAACGGACGAGTGCGACAAGTGGTCTTATGAAACGTGTTCTTTATAGGTACTATTTTTTCTATTGAGGAAGTTTAAGAGTATTTTAAATAAATTTATGTAGAAAATTTTACGTCAAATCGATTACTAGGGAGTTTTTATAAACACTTATGGCAGCACTGACAGGTGGCTGAAACTGACAGTTCAAACTTTCAAATTCAAATCGAACTACCAACATCGTAACAAAACAAACTAAAAACAGTACGATTATAGGCCTCCTTAACGTACTGTTTTTAAGTTAAAACAGTGCGCTTAGAACGGCTTTATAAAACCGAAATAGAAAAATAGCCTTTTGGGAAGATTTTTGACTAGGAATCATGTCTAAAAGTGTAAATTCCGATTGCACGTCGTGTACAGGACACGTATGTACAACATTGTCAGTGCTTTGCTAATTTTTGATTCGAAAGAAAAAAAAACTTTCAGGAACATATTGTACAGGGTGTATCAGAAATAAGTACAAATATTTAAACCAGTAATAGATTGGCTCAAGTAGAATTCAATGGTAATATTCATTTTCCAAAAAACATTAAGTTTATTTTTTTGAATTAAAAAATTCAATAGTATTCTGTTTGAGAACTGCTGATGATACATAGAAAATGCATTTAAGCTGTAGAAGGTTATTACCTAATTGTAAAGTACGTAACATGTAAAAACATGTCCGGCTTTTGATAACTGAATAGAAATTACTGGCCCATCTAATAGTATTGGTTTGTGGCAGGTGGTAAGAAATTTTTTGCACTTCTATCTGACTCTCCTTTGCATAACTTATCTTTGAACTCAAATTCTTATTATCCTGCGGCACTCAAACAATTTTTGGTAAATTTTTCAATTATTATTTTCTCATATCTTAAGAGTCCCATTGCCAAAGAAATGTTTTTTCTAGTTTGTAGATATTGTAATCTATCATCGGATTTAATATTTGTACGTATTTCTGATACACCCTGTATATCCACTTTATTTTAAACTAATATACATATAATTTTATGTCTATGCTGTTAATTAAGTACAA
>JABXWE010021203.1:0-21439 GCA_014611495.1 Limonius californicus | reverse complement strand
TAGTTACGTTTTGCCCCGTTTATATCTTAATTTTGTTCAGTTAATACACGACTTAAACAAATTACCTGTACTTTATTTAAAAATGAAATACATATTATATTAGGGTAGAAAATATAAATTTACAATTGAATTTTGAGTTTACACACCCCGTAATGCAGAAGCAAACTGTTTGGGACGCCATACAGTCAAATAAAAAAATATATTTAAGTACTATTTTCCGTTATACCGTGACCAGCCAATTTTCTTTATGAACAGTTTATGTCGGTAGATATTACCGTATACAATTAAATTATAACTTCCTCACAGACGACAAGTGCTATTTATAAAACCCGCAATCTGCAAGTAAATATTTAAAAATAAATGTTTCTGACGATACTACACGAAAGGCATTTAAACTGTCGGTATCTTGAATAAAATTTTATTTATCAGCACCAGTATCAAATTTTGCTACCTACTGATTAAAAATATTAAATCAAAGTGGTGACATTACGAGCACATTTCGTATTGCTAATTATAATATAGTTTTGTTTACCAAGGTATTATCCTTTCTGTATAATTGTCATGTAGCAACATCTTAATCTCAAAAATAACATAAATTGTTTTAGTGGCTGTACGTGTAACATAAGCAAAGTAGTTTTCGCGGTTTCTAGCACCAATATTGTTTAATACGCCAATAAATACTGCAATTAAAATTCACAGGTACTTACTAAATTAACGCCATTCAATTTATTTATTACGTTGGGCGCAATAAAAATTCCAATTTAAAATGTTTTTAAATAATAAACGTTGTGTCTAGTCTAACGGCTCCAGTATTCGACACTGGCACCAATCCATAATGACAAGACATAAATGCCGTCACAGAGAGCGGATTCATTACAAAGCAGGCCCTGTGATGCGCACAAATGCCAATCAAAATAGTACAACAAATAAGGGCTTACACAGTTAAAGTTTAGATGATCAAAATGATATTAAATATTTTTTAATAACAGTTGGCCGTAGGAAACGAATTTTCTGGTTTTTCTAACGCTTTATAATCTCTAATACAATTTATTTGCAAGTATCAGAATACAGCTACAATAGCTTTTACTCAAAAAAAAAAAACAAAAAATATTTCTGAATACATAAAGCACCATGTGGCGCAGTTGCGGTTCTATTAGGTATAAATCTTTCGCAGGCTCTTTTCAAATGTTTAATACATAGTGGTGGACATCCTACTTTCAATACTTTCATATGTCTAAATGGCATACGTTTGATTTGATTTGTCCATATCTACAAAATATTACATACAATAGATGAAAAATGTTTGCTATAGTTCATAAACATAATTATAATCCATCACATCACGGCTATCATGCAAAAGAAGTTTTATTACGGCAAGTTAGTGTTAATAAGGAAACTTGAAACCATATTTAGATCATAAATAGTATTTTTTAATACTAGAGATTTGATATACGTTTAACGCAAGAATCTCTTTCTTTTAATACATTCTTTTAGAAACACGTAATGGATGAATGACCGTACGGAATACCGGGGCCGGGAGACTAGCCACAGTTAGTAATAAATGATTCTAATATCTAACATTACATTTCAATATTATTTAAGGGTCCCGATTCTTTACTTTGCGACACGTTTTGTTTTCTGATTTGCTTATTCTATTCTATAATCGCAGTCTTTCTCCATAATGATTTTTAATTTAAGTATGCACTTCAATGTCGAAAATTTTCATGTGAATTACAGGTAGCGTTGATTAACCCAGTGTTTGTAGAAAGAACTTTTCTTTCTACTTTAAATGTATTTTCTTCAGTTGAAAATTGTAATTGTACAGGGTTCGGCAATCAGTTGTGGTGGTTTTGAGAAGGCTGTGGAATGAAAATTACTTGATAGATAGTTGTTTTAATAACATATTCTGGTTGCTGAATTCGTGCCATTTTGGTACTAATGGCTCAATATCTGATGAATCAACGCATATTCGCTGTTGAGAGATATATTCAAACAGGGTCCGTTACTGCAATGCAGAAAGATTTTCGGCGTGAATTTCAAATCGGCAGGCATGGTAGAGTCCCTAAACGGGACACGATTTTGAAATGGTTCATATGCATGGCAGTCTTTCTTCAAGATATCCAAGATCTGCTCGTACAGTAAGGACGCCGCAAAACATTGAACGAGTAAGAAATGCAATTGAACACAGTCCTACGCGTTCCGCTAAAGAGCATGCACTCTTTTTGCACGTTTCCAAGTGAAGCTTTCGGCGAATAGTCAAGAAAGATTTGCACCTCCACCCATATAAAACCCAAACCGTTCAAATGCTGACAGATGAGGATAAGGCCGCTAGAATCCGATTTTGTCAGCAATTCCTTGCAATTTTGAATGAAAATCCAAATGTCATCAACGAGTTGATAATGAGGCTCATTTCCATTTGGATGGCTACGTAAATAAACAGAACTATAGGTACTGGGCTGCAGAAAACCCACTCCAAATACATGAGAAGCCCCTTCACACCAGTAAAGTGACCGTTTGATGTGCATTATCAGCTTCTGGAATACTAGGGCCTTATTTTTTAGAAGAAAATAACAGAACTCTCACGGTCACTTCAAATCGGTATGTTCACATGCTGCAGAATTTTCTTAGGAGGGAGCTTCTTGGACTTGGAATAAATAATTCATTATTTCAACAAGTCGGAGCAACGGCGCATACGGCGAGACAAACCATAGACACTAAGGGAAATGTGTCCTGGACGAATAATTTCGTGATTTGGCGATATTCCTTGGCCAGCAAGATCGCCTGATTTGAGCGCCCTAGACTTTCACCTCTGGGGTTATTTGAAAACTAAGGTACACGAACATCATCCAAGAACACTCGCGGAACTCAAGGACGCAATTCGTTGAGAAATTGATATGGATAGTTTCATAACAAAATGCCAAGAATGTTTAAACCGTAATGGTGCCCATTTGTAAGATGTTATTTTCAAAAAATAATGTGTATTCAAAATGGCATGTCTTTGTCTTCAAAACGCAATATGTGGCATTTCTTACACTCAGCAAGCTGTGATATTTTGAAACAAATTTTGCTAGAAATTTTAACGTACTTGTTTAGAAGTTTAATTATGGTGAAAGTTGTCAAATATACTTGAAGGTTTTTAAAATACATAATTTTAAAGTAATCCTTTCCCCAAGAAATCATGGAATTGAATAAAGAGCATTATCGAGCTGTGGTTTTTTACAATTTCACGCGTGGCCGTAAAGAATGTTTTAAGGAAATCAATGGAGTGTTTGGTGACAAGTCGTGTTCCTTAGCTACCGTAAAGCGGTAGTACAATGAATTTCAACGTGATCTATTTTCCTTAAATGACAACTTTCGAGCTCCTAAGCCAAAAACCAAAAAGAATATTGGTCTTGTAGGAAACATGATTGAAGAGGACCGGCATGTTACTGCCAGGAGTATTCAAGCAACTTTAAACACTGATGTGAAAGCAATTGACACCATTTTACACAAACATTTGATGGTACGTGAGCTTTGTGCCCGTTGGATTCCCCACAATTTGATTCCAGTCCAAAAAGAAAACCGTGTGACATGCACCATGGTGTAGATCTACACTGGATCGTCTCATTTGGTGTACAACATCATTACAGGTGATGAAACGTGAATATTCTGCTATGATCCCGAAAGAAAGCAACAGTGGGCAGTTTGGGTCTTTGAGAACCAACCGCCTCCAACAAAAGTTGTTCGTGAAAAAAACCGAAACAAAAAGATGGTCGCCACAGTTTTTGGAATTACTGTTTTCACTGTAGCACTTGAGGATTGTCGTACCATTAATGCTGAATGGTACACTACAGTTTGTTTGCCTCAAGTTCTCTAAAATATTCGCGAAAAACATCCAAGAGGTAGGATCATCGTGCATCAAGCTATCGCTCGGGCGCACACTGCTGTTCGAACGATTGAGTATTTGAATGCCCAAAACATTGAAATAATGGGTCATTCGCCGTATAGTCCAGACGTAGCACCTAATGATTTCTTTTTATTTCCTTGTGTAAAGAATAAGTTACGGGATTTAAGTTTTACACCGGCCGAAGAAGCGGTTGACGCATTGCAAAATGAAATAAATAACCTAACGCGGGAAGATTGGAGAAAATGTTTTCAGAAATGGTTTTCACGGATGCAAAAATGCATTGACTGTGGAGGGGAATGCTTTGAAAACTTATAAATAAATTTGTTTTGTCAATATATTGTGTATTACTTTACTAGGCTCAGCAGAAAGAGAACAATCCTCGTATATATAGGGTTTGCTCGAAAAATAATGTCAGTGAGTCGACGAAAAAAAATTTATTCATCAGATCGGTACAACACATTAAAAGGTTTCAAAATAGGATCTTCCTGCGTAGGTACATCGCTTCCAGCGAAATTTCCAGGCATCGAAGGCTTCGCGGTAGGCCTCCTCCGGAATGTCCGTTAGGTTAGAGCCTTGGTGAAAGCCTCTTTGACTTTGTCAACTGTCCCGAAATGATGTCCTTTCATGGGAGTTTTCAAGCGCGGAAAGAAAGAGAAGTTTGGGGGAGCCACGTCAGGACTGTTGGGCGGCTGGGGAAGCATTGACACCTTTGCAACTGTCAGGAAGCGGGTCACGAGAAAGGCGGTGTGGGCTGACGCATTGTCATGGTAAAGTTTCCAAACGTCCGTGATGTCGAGCCGGTCGCGCTGAACCTTTCGTTTCAGTCTCTTGAGCACTTCCACGTAGAATTTGGCATTGACGGTTGTACCATGTGGTACAAACTCATAGTGGATGAGCCCCCTGATGTCAAAGAACACAATGAGCATGGTCTTGACCTTTGACTTGTTCATTCTGGCCTTCCTGGGGCGAGGTGACGCCGAGGTGTGCCACTCGGCACTTTGCCTTTTTGTTTTAGGGCCGTATTCAAACACCCAAGACTGGTCACCTGTAATGATATTGTCTAAAAAGTAGGGGTCACACAAAAAAGCCCCAAAGTTCCTAGCACGTTTCAACTCTGTGCGATTTTTGGTCGTCCGTTAGCACTTTGGGCACCAACTTCGCGCACACTCTTCGCATTTGCAAATTGTTCGTCACAATCTGTTGGACGGTACTTTTTGGAATGTTTAATGTCTGTGCCATTAAACGTACACTTAAACGACGGCCTGAGTTCAAAAGTTCTCTCACACGCGTCACATTTTCGTCGGTGGTGGTCGTTGATGGCCGTCCAGCGCGGGTTTCATCGCTGACCTATTCACGGCCTTCTAAAAAGGGCTTGTGCCACCGGTAGACTTGACGTTCCGACAAACAATCATCACCAAAGGCCGTCTTTATCATAGGAAAAGTTTCCACTGCGAACTTGCCGAGTTTCACACAAAACTTGATGGCAATCCTTTGTTCCAACGAGCGCTGCATTGCGGCTTGCACGGAAGACGAAAACGAGTTACACGGAAAAGCCTTTCCTTACTCTCCGAGTGGTCGTAGGCAACTGAGCGATGGCGCATTCGTAAGCTGACTTCCTCCTCTACCAATCCCAACCGGTCCAAGCGCGCTGCGACGTATAGTCGCTTCACCATAAAATCACTGACATTACTTTTCGAACAAACCCTGTATGATATCGATACAATTTATACAATACACAATTCGATTCTTTTCTCATTCCTATGAAATGCAAATGACTGTACATTTTTGAGTGGGCAACAGATTATACAATCTATTGATCCTTTGCCATAAAATAATCAATTAAACGGTTAAATTATAATAAGCACATTTTTTGTTGGTTCTAGTTGTCATCAATGTCTAATAAGAACTGCGAAGCTGCAAAATACAGAAAATACTACAAATTTCTGCATGATTTTGTTCGTGTTCCGCAGTAATTACAATTATATTAAATCCGCTATTTTATAGTTTCACCAATGGGCTTCTGTAATGAGCTCGTTATTAAAACCAAACAGCCAAATCATGTGGTATATTAACCATAATATGCTAGCTCTTCTCTTTTGCTATTCCAAATATTAAGAGAAAGCTATTCTCATCGTTCAAGTGAGTATGTGTAAGGCAAAAGCAATTTTGTGTTTCCAGACGACGCAGTCATTATGTACTAGAAGAGCTGTAAATTTCGAAAGTTTTATGTGCGGACTAATAAACGCTGAGTTTCAGTTTTTTGTTTTTACTGGCGGTGTATAGTTTCCGTTCGATTCTTTGATACAATTGTAGTTTTAATTAGAAGGTAGATTCGTTTTTTGTAATGAGGCATATTTAATCCTTCCAAACTATTTCTGTCAAAAATCTCTGTCTGGATCCCGATAGTATTTTTTAAAATGTTGTTCCCATCCTCATGATCACATTAAGAAAAGAAAAACATTCAGGCATTGTCAGCTGTTTGATAAAAACATTTTTCTTTCCTTATATTCCTTCTATGGCAAATATCATTAAATAACCAACAAAACTACTTGATCTTTCACTATCGTCATGGGCCATTAGTATGAAGTTAATTAAGAAGATGTATTCATTTTAGCAACAATATAATATATTTACTTAAAGTGTCGGACTTGCCAAAAATATGGATAATACCATAGCACTTTAATAACATTGTCACATGTAAATAAATACATATTATCAAATCACTGCTCATAATATCTTTTATTATTTAATATATATTTGTAATACATACATACATATTCCTCATGACAGATTTTTCCCATGTGGTATAACCGGAAGTAGAGTACCATCTTCTGATATGTATTGTCAATTCTAAATGTTCGTACAACAGCGTTTACAATCATTCATTGATTATGATTCCATACTTTTACTGCAAAACCAACTATGTTATAAGTCACTAAAAAAACGTTTTCGAAAATTCTTAGAAACAACAACAATTGTGTTTTCCTGGTATTTGCGTATCACAATTTTATTAAAATCATTAGAAAACTATCCGCTTTACAATTTCAAAAATTGTGCCTAAGGTAGTATGATTGAATGAAACAAAAAGAACACAAAACTTAATCAAAACAGAAAGAGCCGGTTTCGAAAAATATATTTTTGATAGGTATTTTAAATCTTCTCAAAGTTTTTGTTTTGGTTTAATTGCACAGAGGTACCATATTTGCATCCTTAAAATAAGTCATTTTCAATATTGGAACTTTTTGGAAATATTATGAATGTGTTACTCTGTGACCATAATACCCGGATACCCTGATTTATACTTTACTGTATATTTAGCTGCAAATAGATTCCATTATTATCGTGAAAACTAAAAGGACACTATTAGAATGATTTACTAGCAATATACAGGGTTTCCCGGAATAAGCGTTCCTAATTTTTAAAACTGATAGAGGTCACATAATTAAACATCTTTGTATATTAAAATACAGTCGAACATCGATAAGTCAAAGTTGAGGGCAAACCAAAAATAATTTTATAAAGTAATTAATAAAGTTATCGCAAATTCGAGATATCAAAATAGCTCAAAAATTACATACATGTTTAATCTTTATTATATTGAAAGAACGAAAAATACGCGCTGTTCGATGTCTACAATGAATGCTATACTATACTATTTAAGTACAATTGAAAGTGTAAATGGTCATTTACAGGAAGACTGCTATAAATCACTATAGCGTTCGGGTAAAAACCCGCAATTATTACTGGAACATTCCAGTGACAGAAATATTTACTAATATCAAACCTGGGGCCTCGGTGGAGTAGTGCGGATATGCACTGCCACTCGAGGTCATGCAAAATTCGGTCCGATCAGTCGAGGTATCGAATCCCGACTGGGGCAACCGCATTTGGTTAGTTAAGTTTAGGGTGCATGTTGCATGAATGGCTAGTATGTAAGGGACGCCCGCACCCCCATTGAAGTAATGCGAAAGCGGTTTCCAGGGCGGGGGGAGGGTAGTATGAATGAATGAGAAAAAAATAACATACCTAGCCTAGCAAATTATAAAAAGCTTTGACTTATTAAATAATTCGACTTACGGAAATTCCAGCTATCAATATAAAAACATGAACATTGGAATAGGCACTTTGTCGGGAAAAAGCTTCTGCTTCGAGTAATAAAAATATTTGAATTATTGAGATTCGGGTTCGCAAGGTTCGGCTGTACTTCCGTATCGAGATAAAACAAGGAAATGAGGACTTAATAAGCAGTAATATGATCGTGGAAAGTAACGCATTAATGCAAAATAGCTGCAGGTAGTGACAGACACACATAATTGATGGCAACAGAAAAACAGTTACATTATTTATGTTGTCAGTCGTGTGCCAATTGCAAATTACGCTACCGGAATTACTCAGAGATATCCCACCTAATATTAGAAGAGAGTTGGTCTTGCAACATGATGGTGCGCCAGCACATTTCGGATTAATTAAATGCACAATTTCGATAGATTGGGTCACAAGGTCTTATTCCCTGGCCTACACGTTCACCAGATATGCCGATTTTTGAACTTGAGGTCATATTAAATCACTCGTCTCTGCGGCAGCTGTAGACATAGAAGAGGAATTAATGGTTCGAATTACACTTTTGATGACATTCGTGACCTCCGTAGATATTTCGAAGAATTCGTTGGTCAATCAGATGTTATACCTTGTGTATCGAAAATCACGGGCGTAATGTTGAACAACTTTTATAATTTTTGTAATAAAACATTGATGCTGTTTCAAGTCCTCAATTCCTTCATGTCGTTTTATGTCAACAAGGAAATATTTCCGAACACTAGTTTATTGTTAAGAGGTGTTTAATTACACACCCACTATCATTTCTGAAAATTAGAAACAGTTGTTTTGGGACAACCTATATAAAAACAGTGTTTCTTAAAAAAAATCTATGAACAAAAGTATGCCAATATAATTACTTTTCTAATTGCAGATGCGTTACAAGAAATTGCCCTGGCTATAACACCCTTTCGGCCAGACACAACCGTAGAAGACGTAAAAAATAAAATCAATGGCATTCGAACACAGTACGTGGCAGAAAAAAATAAAGTTTCTTTCTACGCCAAAAAGAATCCATCTATGGAGTACGAACCCAGCCTGTGGTGCTACGATAGGCTGAGTTTTCTAGCAGCGTACACGTCGTTAAAGAACAAATCAATCAGCGAGGCAACCGCAGTCAATTTGGTAAATAGCATCTTTTTCCGGCAGTTAAATAAACTCTACGGTTTACACTCCTGCAACTTTGTTATATGCGTACTCGACTAGTGAAGAATTTAAAATGGGTTTCCAAAAACGTTTGATTCGCTTCCGGTAGATCTAACCCTGGGGATATTTAAAAATAATTTAGGAGTGTAGAGTTTCCTATAACGTTGCCACATTTTTGTTGTTAAAACAGGCACGAAAATAAAAAAAAATCGTTCAACGTACAATATTTAAACAGAGGGGAAATCGTATAAAACAACTAAGGGTTGTGTATTTATGGGGGCCTGTGTTGAAGAGTTTCAATGACTTACCATTTCTGATCATTAATACAAATTAATTTTTACAACTTTTTGGTCAATTGATATAGTTTTGTTTTCCGGCGAATACGTATATGATAAACCAATACTTAAAAGTGATCTATAAAACATTTGTCATAGAAAGTTATGGAAACCAAAGGTGATCCCAATATATCCATGTTTAAACAACACAATGGGACACCTAAACCCACAAGAGAAAGAGAAACAAATACCTCAATATAGACAGTAAAATAAGCCCATAAAAGACTGCGATTAGACCCATCTAACATATATGCAGCTCAAACACGACCAGGCCAAGACACAACAAATGATGAGAACTTGAAATGAAAATAATAAGAAGCATCCACGGAAAAACATTACACGACAGGATCAGAAGTGAGAACCTTTGACAACAGAGTGGGATCCAAGGTATAGGAAAGTGGGTAAGACAACGAAGGAAATACTGGAATAAGCACATAAGTAGAATGAATGAAAATAGACTTGTAAAAAATGCGAAACTAAACAACCCCGTCGGAAAAAGACCTCAGGGCAGACCACCGAAGCGCTGGAAGGAATATTGGACATCTACATCCGAAGAGGCATAAGAAGGTTTAAAACAGGCAGTAGCCTACGTAAATATGGTAAACCATATTAGAAAGAAAGAAGAAGAAACAACACAATGGGACACATAAACACAAAAATCAAGATAATAAATACCAACACAAACAATAAAAAGTGTACAGTTTTCAATAGAAAAAGTTTAAATAATTCAACCTACATGTGTCATATAGCAAACATTTCCTACACACTTGACTAATTTTGGACACTAATATTAGCCCATTTTCCAGTTATTTTATTATTAAAGTATTCGCTGACTGCTTAATAATTCTATACTGAACCACCATCTTGCTGAGACCATAAATGCTGGTCAATTATTGCAAAAAATTGCGATAATTGTCTCAATTAAAATTTTGATCAAAGACCCTAACAAGCTTTTGTTTAAAATCCCACATCAAATTTTGAAATCCAAACTGCACCTACAATTTAGTTTCACTTATTGCATGCAGATTTAAAATAATTCCCAAATTAAATTTGTACATGGCATATTTATAGATTTATTCGGCTGTCAACAAAACTTTACCATGCAAATCAACATCTATAACGTGCCTAGTGATTAAACCAATGGTACAAAATGTTTCTTTGCTTATATCTCTAGCAGAAAAAATACATATGTGACATTTATCTACAAATGCAACATAAACTGAACTTTGTTGTTGATCCCATTAATAAACATTTTTTTTATTATTTAATATTAATTTATACGGCCAATAACACAAGAAGAAGGAGTAATGTTCAAATTTTAAGTTTTTTCTGTATATATTTATTTATTATTATTAGCCCGCAACATCCCATTGTTGGGCAAGGGCCTCCCCCATGAGGGAAGTAGTTGATCTACTCTCCTATAGTGATCGATCCTCGTGGGAGAGAGGCGCCGCGTTAACGCAACCTTCAGGTCACCTATCCAAGTACTGACCGGAGACCACGCTGCCTTAACTCTCCTGATCGTACGTGAACGCGCGACGAATGTGGGCAACCCGGGATCTCTGTATATAATATCCTATCTTATTTGAGTGATTTTGTATCCGACGAGACGTAGCGATCTTCTCCCATATACGAGTTTTGAAGTACCACAGCCGTAGAGGACCTACAGCTTAATATGGCCTGCGAACCACGGGGAGTGTAAACACTTCTACTCCAGGGTTTGCCATTGCCTTGCGAGAGCATCGCCGTTGAAAATGTTCCGGTACTGAGAATTGATGAATCAAATATTAAATCTTAAAAAATTCCAATGTATGCATATTTGCCAACATACCAAAATTAAATATTTGAATACAAAATAATGTATTTTATTACTTCACCAGATAATTGCATAACGCTATTATTTGCCGTAATTTTCGATTTACCTTGTAGAAGTACCTACGGAAAACTCTTAATTATACATACATATTATAGAAGATACAATTAATGCACACATATGGACAAAAAGTATGATTTATTTAATACTATAATTTAATAATTTTCAGATACCCAACAATGACGATGGAGAAACGGCAGAAAAGAGACTTCATATTAAAATAGAAGACAGTGATGAAACAGAGCTAATTGAATCTCAAGATTTTAACACAGGTGAAGATGGTGAAGAACACGATTTATCCCAGCAACCACTACCGTATATAAACATACAACCGTATCGAAAGAAGGCAAAAATATTATGCGAGAGCAGTGAAGAGGAGAATAGCAATGCAATACAAACCATGCTACTCTCATCGAACAGACCGGAAATATCACTAATAAAATCATCAAAACATACAAATCTATTCCCAACCTCTTCGGCCGATCTAAGAGACGAAGAATCCACCAATATCCCCCAAAGATCTGAAGAATCGGATCGAACAGAAACTGATGACTGGATCGACGTGTTTGGAAAGTTTGTATCAACACAAATGAAACTTATAACTAATAAAACGTTGCTAATACAGTTACAACATACTATACAGTCAGCTATAATGAACACACAGTTAAAACAAATCGAATTAGATAGACAGTAAGTCAGTTTGTAAAAAATACATAAGTTTATTTATATCATAATAAATACAATTGTAAAATGTTAGATTTATTCCCTAACCTTTCAAATAATAGTAGGTAGCGCTATTCTTGATCGATCAAATAACAAAGGCATTGGTGACAAATGTGTCTTCCTAAATTGAACGATAAATACGCAGAAGACGAACGTTTTGTCCACTTTAGTCGTGAAAACTGAGGATACTAAAGCATGGTGAGGTTTGTTTCCTAACAAACAGTTCTCCGGGGATATGTACAAATTAAACTGGGGATTACGAGGGCAGTCTTTTAAGTTTTTACAAACGACCACTAGGGGGGTGGGACACCTACCGAGCGCGTCTCCGGGTGGCGGATAGGAGAACGGCCAAGGTCCTCCGGACTAAGGTTAGTGGCGGCTAGTAGGATATCCCGGGCCTAAACACTTGTGTGGTGGAACGAACGCTGCCACCGCGGACCATCCCCCCTCTTCATTGAGTTGTGGCCACTCAATGAACTTCACAGGGTTCAGGTTACCCTCGTGTTTGTGCCGTGCGAGGCGACCCATGTGGGTTAGATGAAGAAATCCTGGTGATTAAGCTACGTCTGGGACGGTTAAGGTTGCCTGGAGTGCAGTAACACATTTCTTTGGCCCTGATATCACTTAGACAGGAGGTCGAGATTAACCCACCTCGATCAATCGGCTGTATCGTCGGCGGGTCAGACCGCCGGCAGGGGGAATGCAGTGGGTCCCTAGGTGTTCCGATTTCTGATTTGCTAGGGTTCTCCTGGAGGTACCTAATCGTGTGCAACTCATCTCTAGATGCTATATCTCTTTTAGTATTATTGGCGCCGAAGTTCGGCGTCCCCTTGTTGGGCTACATGGTGGGTGGGGAGCTAGGGAGATGAATTTTTCTGTTTCAACATGGATTCCAAGCCAGACATCGTACGGGGTGCGTCCTCGGATACCCCTGAACCCATACAACAGCGGGAACCGCAACAGCAGGAGCAGCAAAAGCAATAAGAGGAACAAACTCTTTCAAAGAGAAAGAGAATCTCTGGCTCCGAACAGAAACGCAGAAGGAAGGCTTGCCTAGCGGCAGAGAACACCGGCGCTACTGCCTCTACCTCCACCCAAGGGCTGACCCTTGAAGGTAATCCTAAGGCGACAGGTTCAGGCAAAGTAGACAGAAGAAGTCGAAAGGGACGTGGGGCCCCCTCAACCGCTCGCAGAGTTAATCCCAAGGCAGCTGGTTCCGGTGATTCTACACCTTCCACAAGCAAGAGGAATAGATCGGATGGAAGCACGCCCTCCACCTCTAATCCGAAGAAGTTCAAGCCAGATCAAAAGACGACCGAGAGGACAGGTGGCTACAAAGAGGCCCTTACCAGGCACCTTCGCGTGGCCATCGTGGATCTAAGGACCCCCCTCGGAAAAATTACTAAGCTCCAAGCGGACCTAATGAAAGCTCAGTTGCTAGTGGCTTTGGACAACCACGTTCGCCCTAGCCGAAGGCCAAACTGCACCCATTTTTAGGGGATGGCAGTACTCGGGGGAGATTCTTCGAATCACCTGCGAGGGCGACCAGTCCCTGAAGTAGCTAACAGAGACAGGTTACTAACCTGCCTATCTTGTGGGAGGCTGCTCACCTCAGCGTCGTTCAGGTGGATCGGCTGCCTAGCTTGGCGAAGGCAGCTCTGTGGCTCCCGGGAAACCCGAACCTACGGAGACTGTCTTTCGACGTCTGGCAGCGCAAAACCCCGGGATGGGCGTTGGGGACTGGCCCCCTTACATACCGCCGAAAGCGAAGAGCCACCTGGCAGACTCCTGATTTTAGGCTTAAATAGAGAAGCGGAGACAGCCGTGAAAAGCAGAGACAATAAACTGCACTACCAGTTTACTACCCTAAATGTAAAAACTCAGAGGTCTATAGAAGCATCTTCAGCCTCCGAAAATCAAATTTCAGGTCAGGATGCGTCCAAGAATGCCCTTCAACCCCCTTTTGTTGCAGAACAGGGTGTGTCTTCAGACGCCCCTCCACCACCACTAGGAGCGCTACCAGATCATCCATCCAAAGAGGAGCCCCCACAACTCCCCACACCCAGCGACACTGTCTGTGATGAGAAGAGGATGCTGATGGGGGTGTTAATGGAGACCGGGTCGGACACCGGGGCCGACTAACTTTTTTGTTTTCCCCATGTCCACCCAGCCTGGACTGAACATTATTCAAATTAACCTGCAACACTGTCGAGTGCTGCTGTTACTCTACGCAGACATCTCGATAGTCAGCAGCACATTGTTGCATTAATACAAGAGCCTTGGATAGCAAAATCTAGGATCTATGGATGGAATAATCGAAATGGTGTTGTATTTACAGATAATGTCAAGAGAAACCAAGGACGTGTATCTATTGCCCCAAACACCTACAAGCCTTTGCTTTGCTATCCCTCTGTACGCGTGATATTATGGCAATACAGATGAGCTGTGGCATAAACGGAGAGAAGGAAGATGTAATATTAGCATCAGTATATCTCCCCACTGTTTCAATCGACCCTTCGTCTATCGCGGAGTTGAACGAATTGGTGGATTACTGTGAAAGGAACAATAATGCCTAATTATTGGTTGTGAAACGAATATTTCGTGGGACAGCAGTAGCATTAACGCCAGAGGTAGGTCTTTACCTAATAAGTACAAATTTATAAACACCGAACTGCGGATGTGAATCTACCTTTGCCACAACGCGTAGCCAAACCGTGATAGATATCTCTCTGGCATCTTCAAGTATTTCCAATAATACTGAGGGCTGGCAGGTATCACCTGTTGTATCCATGTCAGACAACAGATGGATTTGTTCCGGACTGTCTGGTACTACGGCCACACCAAAACAATATGGGAACCCTACGGGGACTGACAGACTTTCTTACAAGGCAGATCTGGAAGCCCACCGGGCGGAGTCGATTTTCCCGGAAGCGATTGTTCAGGTAGAGGACTTGTAGTCCAGCGTGGATATTCTGTAGAACTCACTCCTACAATCGTATTAATCATCGTGCTCTCTGCGGGCATCCACGGCTAGTCGCACAACGTCTTTATGGTGCAGGAAACTCGACAGGATGAAAACAGAATTGGACAAACTCTTCAATAAAGCAAAGCGAACTAGAATTACTACTGACTGGGGGGCATACAAAGACCAAAAACGAATATACAACAAAGAAATTCGCTCCAGGCAGAGGGACTCTTGGAAAACTCTTTGCAGTTCCATAGAGGCCACTACCACAGCGGCTAGACTACAAAGAATCCTTTCTACGGACCCCAATCAACAACCAGGCTGTCTCAAGCAAGGGGATGGTTCCTTTACAACCAAACCCGAAGAGACAGCGGAATGTGTTAATTCAAACACATTTGCCAGGCTGTATTGTCACCCCTGACCGTGTATGGCCGAGGTCCGACGCCCCACCTCCCACCGAAGAGGATTGGGAAGTGGCGGACCAGGTCGTACGGGGCGAAAAAATAACCTGGGCTATAAATTCCTTTCTTCTCTATAAGTCGCCAGGAGTGGACGGTGTCTTTCCAGCCCTATTACAATGAGGACTGGACTTGATACATGCTCACCTAATGCGCATCTACCGGGGGGCATGTATCGCGTTTAGATATATACCGGAGGGCTGTAGAGAAGTGAAGGTAGTTTTTATACCTAAGCCAGGGCGTACCGACTACTCCCTGGCCAAATCATATCGTCCCATTAGTTTTACATCCTTCTTACTAAAGACGCTTGAGAGACTTTGTGACAGAGAAATCACGGAGAAGGTGCTTGTTTCACACCCACTGTGGCACACAACAGGCAGAGGAGGCAGACATACCCGCATCCTGGATGAGGCAGTCGTCAAGACCCCTCTCCTAGACGCAATGGTAGACTACCTCCACAATATGCCTTCAATAGACACTTCGGTGTTTATGCCAATGCGAAGCCAACCCAGCAATAGGATATATCTATCTTTACCGACGAATCTAAAACAAGGCATGGAACGGGTGCCGGAGTCTTCTCCGATGACCTAAACCTACGCCACACCATACCACTAGGCAAAATTGCTACTGTCTTCCAAGCGGGGGTAGTGGGAAAGGTGCAAAGGCAATTCTTGAGCGACAGAGAATCAAGAACCAACGTATTGGTATCTACAGCAGAGCCCTGGGTAGTTGTAAAATTACCTCAGGAGTGGTAGTGCGGTACCGTGAAGCTCTAGATGATATCTCAAAAGATAATGTCATTTCTCTTATATGGATTAAACTACGGCAATGAGGAGGCTGATGAGATTGCGAGACTGGCCTCCGAACAACCTATTTGGGGACCAGAACCCGTTATCCCTTTATCCCTGAGAACATTATGCTTTATGCTATATCAAGAAACCCTAAAACACTTAACACGAAGATGGGTAAACACCGAAAGTTGTCGTCTTGCAAGGGGTGCTATTAGTGCACCCTCACCAAAGACAGCCAAATTTTGTGTGCAACTGTCCCGAAATAACCTGCGATTAGTTATAGGTTTCTTATCTGGACACTGCATCCTAAATCAACACATGCACAGGATGGGACTGGCGGACAGCTGAAACTGTCGAGGGTGCAACGGGGATAAAGAGACGGCAGAACATGCCCTTGTCACTGTCCAGCTCTCGCAACAATCAGCGGATCCATGTTGGGAGACTTTTGCCTGATATGCCTGATATATCCGAAATCAGCAACACCCCAGTTGCGGATGTCCTCAAGTACATCCAAAGGATTAGATGGCTTGGGTGATACCCAAATTGGGGAGCTCCTGGGGAGGTAGCACAATAGGCCCATCTTTGCAGCCTAAGTGCACGTGAGGTAACTCACCCTCCCAAATTCACAATGACAATGATGATTTTCGTAAAATTTGACATTTGTTATAGTGAAAACAGTGGCAGCTTAGAAATTGACCGAGTAGTTTATTTACAGTGAGCGTTAAAAAATGGAAATTTCATGTGAAGGTTTTCGTTGGATGATTTTTTACGATTTTAGTAAAGGCCTAACTCAACAACAATGCATAGAACCGCTTCGTTCAACTTTTGGTAATGAAGCACCATCAGAAAAGACTGTTTACAATTGGTTTGCAGAATTTCGTCGTGGTCGTGCGTCCGTCAGTGATGAATTTCGTGATGGTCGACCAAAATCGGTTGTTATTCCAAAAAACATCGATGCTGTGCGCAACATGATTGAAGAAGATCGGCATGTGACTTACAGCTATATAGAGGCATATCGAAGACTGCAGTACATTCGAACCGGAAACTAAGCAAGAATCCACTGTTTGGGTGTTTCAAGATGAACCGAATCCCACAAAAGTTGTTCGTTCACGAAGCACTTCCAAGAAAATGATCGCTTGTTTCTTCGGTTGTACTGGACATGTCGCAACCACTCCTTTAGAGGATCGAAGAAAAGTTAACGCTGAATGGTATACAACAAATTTGTTTGCCAGAAGTCAACGACGAAATCGGGAAAAACAACCGAAAACGTCGCATCATATTCTTCATCATGACAATGGTAGCTCTCACACAGCACGTCAAACAATTGATTATTTGAAGAAGAAAAACATGGAATTAATGTCTCATTGTCCGTATTCACCTGATTTATTGCCTAACGACTTCTTTATGTTTCAGAATATCAAACAAAAAATGCGTGGACAGCAATTTTCATCACCTCAAGAAGCTGTTGAAGCCTTCAAAAACCATGTTTTTGAGATACCAACTTCAGAGTAGAAAAATTTTTTCGAGGTTTGAACGCATGCAAAAGTGTATAAACCTTAAAGGCGAATATTTTGAAAAGCAATAAAACAGTTTGTTCCAAACAAATTTGTATCTTTCCTAGCTTTTGTAAACACTTAATAGGCTGCCCTCGTACAAGTTGCTTAAAAGCATTGCTGGTTTATGGGTGTCTCATAATGGGAAGCTAAAACGTCCAGCTTCAAATTATAAAGATGATTTTTTTGCTTCTACCAGTTTAAGTTGTTAAACAGTAATGTTTGTAAACTATTTCTAATCCTGAGTATTACTTACGTAAGACCACTTGAAAAGTTCTCGAAATAAACTAAAAATGGCATTAGTTAAAATTATTAGTATACGGAATCG
This sequence comes from Limonius californicus, assembly GCA_014611495.1. Lineage (NCBI taxonomy): Eukaryota > Metazoa > Arthropoda > Insecta > Coleoptera > Elateridae > Limonius > Limonius californicus. Next base: position 3,286 of record JABXWE010021203.1, on the reverse strand, counting down.
TTTCCCCGTCATATAAACAGCTATAAAATATCAAGTAATTCTGTCAAATAGTTGTTCGTGCACAGCTTTTTGAATAAACGTTAAAAATAAGCATACAAGTTTATTTAAAGTTTAAATTTTGAAATACTGTCTTAAAAAGGACTTGTCGACAACGGAGAGTGATACCGATATGAGAAATACTTTAAGGTACTCTGTTCTGTTTCGACTTTGTCTAAGTGGTATTTAAAAGCCGTGAAAATTTGGAATACGACTATCGCAATGGACGTCCAAAGTATGCAATAACACCAAAAACCAGTGAAAAGAATCCACGATATGGTTTTGAAAGGTGACTGATTTAAGGTTTCTGCATTCTAAGACTATGAGTTTCATATTCAAAACAAAACAACAATGGAAACATCACGACTCTCCCACACCAAAGAAGGCACGGTCTGTAAAATCTGCTTGAAAGGTAATGGCATCAATTTTTTGGAATGCTGTGATCCTGCTAACATATTAGTTCCCAAGCCAACAATATGGAAAGAGTGCTATGCTAATTTTGATGGACCAAATGAACAAAAAGATTCTTAAAAATAGGTTAGATTTTTCGAAGAAAAATACAATTTTTTATCAAGACAATGCCCGTACAAGTGTCGTTTCCATCGCAACACTCTACGAATTGAAGTACGATTTGAGAGGTATTTACCTTATTTACTACGCTTAACATTATTTCGTTATATGAGGAAGTTGAAGAAAATGTTAAAGTTTTAGAGCAATGCCTTTAAAGCATTGTTGGTCTAAGTGCATCAATATTAGGGGATCTAGCAAATCGTACGCTAGCGAACGAGTGATTTATAGATTAACTTACTAATGAAACCAAGGATAAAACCCTAGTAAGAGTGAAAAAAAAGATGGTAACTAAAATGGCAGCTACAGGGGAAATATTTCTACTGGAAGAGAAAATAATTGATTAACTAAAACAGGAGCAAGGTTAAATGGGACTATTTCCAAAACATCAGAGAGAGTTGGTAGCCGTTATCTCCCTTAATGTTGTGTGGATGTATTTGTAAGAATACTCAAACACGCTATGTTCAACAGTAGCGGAATGTTGTAAAGAAAGAACAACTGTCTGCGTATTGAAAGTGTCTTTTGGGTGTGAAGATGCGAATGATTGTCGTATGATCCTTTTCTGGTAACTGGTTACGTTAAGACCTAACTTAAACATAGGCTAGTTCCATTGATAAATCCTCGGTATGCAAAATTAAAACAGCTCGAAATATTAACGAATGTGTGACAGAAAGCTCTTGGACCAGATGGTGCTGAAAATTGGTACAGGCTGTAGGTTTTAGCTATTATATGTATATTGTAGATTATCTACAAAATGGAGGGATGGGATCCAGTAGTTCCAATTTCCCTAGTAACCTTAATTTCAACTGACCTACAACGGCAAGATAGTAAGTTTCCCTTGAGGGTAAATATTTAAATTTGTAAAGTATCGAACACATACTTTTGGAAGACTTTGGGCTTATATTATGAAGGATCTAAGGCTTCCGCTTTTGAAAGAATCTATAAGATGGTAACACCTGATGAAACAGGTCATCCCATTGTTGTTCCAAATGTTTATCGATACAATTGATTACGAAACAGGAAGTATGTAGAGGTGAGGCTACAAGTGTGGCTAGGCTGTCAGAATTATCATTGTAGGTCAACAGTTAATGAATAATAGTAAATGTTACTCATGGAGATTACAGCTTCGCTTCGTTTTAACGAGTATATCAGAGGCGTCTTATGTGGAGAGAACCAGCTATTATCTATGATGATATTACATTGATGCAAATTTCTGGTTTAAGAATCTTTTCCAATATACATACAAGAAAGGTATCCACAAAGATATAATACGATCATATTCGATTTATTTCTTATGGCAATTTTTAAATAAACAGGACAGGGGACATTTGCTATGAAAAGTGCTTTAGTGGGAAATATTATTTTAATAATTACATTTCAAATATGTTATTACAAGATCCTGGGGACTTGAAATTTATGTTCGTTACAAATAGTAGGTTAAAAAATAATTATATTGTGTACTAAAACTTAGGATTGAATAAAGACAATATTCAGAACAAAAAAGTACGTATTTCGGGAACTATTAAGTTGCCATCTTTCCATTAAACCTAATTCGATATCGGATTCGGATTGAATATCGGCTGATCAAAAATGTTGCTTCCAACAATGATTTCTCCAGACGTTATTGATAATTATAAATCGTAAAGTAAGATTAATGGCTCGATTCTGGCGACATCTGTAAGCGTTTCTGTAGCGATCTGTAACGTTACAGGATTTTTGGTATTCTGCGCACATTCGTAGCTTAGAGAAATCCGTAAGTTGGTTACAGATCTGTAAATATTTACGTGCGGGTTTTCAGAGCAATCGCAACGTATTATTTACATTTGTTTTAAAAAATTGTTCCAAAATGATATTATTTATTGGATTACTCATTGAGGAAGATCACAACAGGTAAGGAACCTTGAATTTGATATGTATTGTTATTTATTTCTAATCTAACCTAGAAATTTCATGAGGATTGAAAGAAGACGTCTTCGGGATTCATTGAATCCGTTTGAAATGCCGGAAGACCAGTTCATACGAATGTTTAGATTAAATAAGCAGTCTACATTGAATTTGATTAATAACCTGGAACAATATATTGTAATAGGAAATAATAATTCTATTACGTTGGCTGACAAAGTAAATACATAATATAGAAAATATTTATTATATTGTTTTTAAATGTTTTAAAATCTTAGGTTCTCATTGCCCTAAATTTTGTAAGTGTGGGTTCATATCAGAATGCAGTAGGGGCAAATACTTGGCTATCTGCATCCCAAACAATGGTTAGTCGAGCAATTTCAGAAGTGTGCACGTCAATCACTCAGCATTTACTACCCAACTGGGTTAAATTTCCCACTGAACTCGTGGATGTGTTAACTGTAAAACAAGGGTAAGTATTTATTAGTTGTTGATATTGGTTCTAGAAAAGTTCACTGACGGAAAGTTCACCGACAACAATTCACCAACTGGAAAATTCTTTTTACTCGTGAGGAACTGAAGGGCCGTGATATTAATGAAAATTCTGCTCATTAACATACTCTTTCAAATATGTTATTTGTAAATAATACTGTTTTAAATTTTTATTAGATACCTAGATATTTTTATATCATAATAATAAATTTTAATAAAGAATGATCTAACCTAACTTTTTTATTCAATTCAATAATCTGAAGCGAGAATAGTTCATTTGTACATTTGT
>JABXWE010021201.1:0-25901 GCA_014611495.1 Limonius californicus | reverse complement strand
AAACAAAATACAGATTAGGAAATCTTTAAGCAGACTGACAATCAATCATAAGAAACTACACAAACAAGATACCGATTAGGAAATCCTTAAGCAGACTGACAATCAATCATAAGAAAGTACACAAACAAGATACAGATTAGGAAATCTTTAAGCAGACCGACAATCAATCATAGGAAAGTACACAAACAAGATACTGATTAGAAAATCTTTAAGCAGACTGAGAATCAATCGTAAGAAAGTACACAAACAAGATACAGATCGGGAAATCTTTAAGCAGATTGACAATCAATCATAAGAAAGTACACAAACAGGATACAGATTAGGAAATCTTTAAGCAGACTGACAATCAATTATAAGAAACTACCCAACAAAATACAGATTAGGAAATCTTTAAGCAGACTGACAATCAATCATAAGAAAATACACAAACAAGATACTGATTGGGATATCTTTAAGCAGACTGAGAATCAATCGTAAGAAAGTACACAAACAAGATACAGAATAGGAAATCTTTAAGCAGACTTACAATCAATCATAAGAAAGTACAAGATACCGATTAGGAAATCTTTAAGCAGACTGACAATCAATCGCAAGAAAGTATACAAACCAGATACGGATTAGGAAATCTTTAAGCAGGCTGACAATCAATCGTAAGAAAATATACAAACTAGATACGAATCGGGAAATTTTTAAGCTGGCTGATATTCAATCATAAAAAAGTACACAAATTATATACGGATTTAGAAACCTTTAAACCTAACAATTAATCGTAAGAAAGTATACAAACTACATACCGATTTAGAATTCTTTAAAAACTGATAATTAATCATAAGTAAGTCGTGGGCATAAAGCTCAAAATATTAGCAGGAACTTGTACAAGGTTAGAGCAGTGTTAACTGAAGTTGTAGATCCCCCTGTCTGAGTACTACTATATAGGGTGTTCAGCGTACTCTGTATTTAAATAACTCTTTCGTCATATACAAACTAGACACGGATTAGGAAATCTTAAAGCAGACTTACAATCAATCTTCAGAAAGTACTTAAAATTTTTTAATTCTGTAAACCGCCAAACTTCAATTATGCTCGATTTAGAAAGTAGTCGAAGCTGTGCTGCAATTACTTTGTGGTGAAGGTTTTTCTAGTAATCAAACGTTGCAGTTCGCAGCACTACACTCGTGCTCAATCATGCTCTTGCAAATATAAACTCAGTAATAAACTTTGCAGGCTTAATGTCCCACGTGCAAATGCAAATACTCGTCGTGGTCAAACTATACTATACTTCTGACCTTTCCTCTTGCCCTTAACTGATTTATACACGCGCGGTTGTGTCATTTATCGTAATGAATGTATGCTAGACATGAAAAAATTACAAATTGCTAAAAATGTTTCTAATGATAGTTCCTGTATAATTATAAAGCCACAATTTTGATTTACTAAGACAATTTCATGGAGAAGCTAATTGCTTTGTTTGATTCTTCCTTATGACACGCAAACGTAAAAATCCATATATAAGATTACATTTAAGAGGTGAAATAAACGCTAATTAAGTCAGTCCTGATATTACTGGACGCATTTTCCACAGAAACAAATCCAATTTTTCACGTCCATACCCAGCTATTGTTTGTTTTCCGCTAATAACTTTGTATGCAACAATATTTACAAATGGATGGTGATTATTACCTATTATTTGGTTTTCAAATTATAAAATGTGGGTGCACACAATATAATGGAACAAATCCGTTGATGATATAGCAAACTTACCACCAATATCCAATAATGAATCTTTTGTTTTCAGTAGAGTGTGTGGATCCATATTAATAATCGGTTTAGGCCTTATATCATGGTAATAACACTTTCACGCACACGTACACTATTGTCTATTTGAATTAGCTTTCAATGCATACTGCAATTAAATTTTTGCCTTCAAATATGTTACTATTCAAAGTATTATCGTTTTACGACCGTTTTTTACGGATTGGAAACGTTTCTCTACGTGAATTAGAATTAACGTGTCTGAAATTGCCTGAAACTAATCTTCTATTGGTTTTAAAACTAAAGCCTAAGAAATTGTTAATGTTAATTTTAAAGAATGTGTTAATTCCATTATATTTGAACAATTTTTATTTATTATATATCGTAAAAATTCTTCACGTCATTCAATTTTCAAGATTATGCAACGTTATTTTGTGATTGATTTTGTCGCTTTATATTGTTACATTTACAGTATTTCTTGAATCGAGTCATCAAAACAATCAACTCTTCCTACATAATTAATTCATTAAATCGATTATATTAAAATTATTATAATAATAATTAGACATCAGAGGTGGTAATTCTAATCAAATTTTGTAATTATTTTATGCAGTAAATTAAAAAAGTGATAACGTAGCGTAAAGAATCCAAAATAAATGAGTTTTAAAAACATGTCACTAGTAGCATACGTTTAGGTTTACGCTATTTTTCATGCAACTTAATGTTTTTCAAATATCAGAAACTAAAAGAAAAATTAAGAAGTATTACATAAAAACCAAGAAAGACGTTTTTCCTTTAAATCTGAAAACACAAACAACTTCATCCGAAAACAAATTGTTACATACTTATTATGTTACCATAACCTATGAGGAATCTGATGCAACTCTAGAATGTTTACACAAATATACTGTTATAAACATACATAGGCATGTAAAGTATTGGAAAGCCCAGATAAAGCTCTTCGCTTATTAAGTATTTGTTTAAATTAATTTAATTATGTTCACCTACTCTACTGTTATGCCCGGTCACCGACGCCTTATATATTTGTATGTACGGTTCCATGTTTAATACTCTTAATTTAAAAAAAAACTGGAACCCATAATGTTTCCTTGTTACTGTTGAAACGTAATTGAAAAGCTAAAATTATAAATATCATGCAATAACGTTATTATTGATTATCTTCTGTAAGAGTTAATAAATGAAACCTTCCATTGTAGAATAAACCTAAATTTTCACTGCTGATAGGCAGGAAAGTATTCTCAGAAGCGAGTGTCACGCAATAACGAAAAAAATTTAAGATAACGGGCGAGAAAAAACAATTTGATGGCGAATTGCGTCAGGGAATACAAATACTTTCAGGCTTGTTTGGTCAGTACTCAGATAACATTAAATCGTTGATAAGATAACCGTAATAAGATGCGGAATTTACTTACTACCTTGTGACAATAACTGGATTGCGTTGGAAACTAAAATAATTCAATTAGAAGTAATAAAGCATTGCCTGTTATTCATTGCCAGTGGGAAGGAGGATGTGAGTCAATTTGGAGATTATATCACAAACCCAAAAATTATAACTATACACATTTGCCGAAGTAGTAAATTTAACAAGATGGTTATTTTAAATATCCTAAAGTTTGTTTGTTTCAAAAATATGCTGTATATTTGTTTAAACCCACGTAGTTTATTCAGTATTATTTTAGTTTTGTCCAAAAGTATGTTTTCAGAAAACTACCAATCGTGTAAAACATTTGGTTCAGTAGGATCTTTAAAGCTTTTTCAAAATTGGTTATTCACTACTAATGGAAAGAATGGTGTAAGTCCATTGTGGATTTTTAAAATACTTTGTATACTTATTTAAGCCCACGTAATTTATTAAGTATTATTTTAATTCTGTCCAAACTTATGGTTCCAAAAAACTCGTCCAATCCCATAGAAGAATTGGGTTAGATAAAGGATCTGAACAGCTTTTCGAAAATCTGTAACTCGCTACCACTGGAAAGAAGGGTGTAAGTCCATTTTGAATTTGTCATTACCTAGAAATTATAATTACACGTCTTTGTCGAAGTAATGACTTATACCGCTGGTTATTCTAAACGTCCTACAATTTGTTTGTTTCAAAAATATTTCATATATTTATTTAAGTCCACTTAATTTATTGAGTGTCTTATTTTAATTTTGGCTAAAATTATGTTTCCAAATCAATCAGTTTAAAAAAATTGGATTAGGATATGGTCTGAAGACATTTTCAAAATTTGGAATTTACAACGGATAGGCAAAAGGGTGTAAGTCCATTTTGGATTTGTCATTACCGAAAAATCATAATTATACGCCTTTGTCGATTTACTGAGTTATATCACTGGTTATTTTAAATGTGCTACAGTTTGTTTGTTTCAAAAATATTTTATACATTTATTTAACTTCACTTAATTTATTGAGTATTTTTTAATTTTACTAAAATTATGTTTGAAAATCAGCCAGTACCAGAAAATTGGATTAGAATTGGAACCAAAGAGCTTCTCAAAATTTGTAATTTACAACCGATAGAAAGAAGGGTGTAAGTCCATTTTGGATTTATGTCATAAATCGAAAACTTATAAAAACCCACGTAGTTTATTGAGTATTTCTATTTTATCCATAATAATGTTTTATGGTCTCCGGTCAGTACTTGGATGGGTGACCCGAAGGTTGCGTTAACGCGGCGCCTCTTTCCCATGAGGATTGATCATTATGGGAGAGTAGATCAACAACCCCCCTTATGGGAGGGGAAGCCCTTGCCCAACAATGGGGTGTTGCGGGCTAATAATAATAATAATATAATGTTTCCAAAAACGTTCAATTCTATAGAAGAATTAGGTTAGGATAGAATCTGAAGATATTTTCCAAAATCTGCTATTTACTACAAATGGAAGAAGGGTGTAAGTCCATTTATGTGATAAACCGAACTATTACAAGTATAATTATTCGGTTTATGATATTAATGCAGGCGTCTAATTATACGCCTTTGTCGACTTAGTGACTTATACCGTTGGTTATTTTAATATACCAAAGTTTGTATGTTTAAATAATATTTTGTATATTTATTTAAACCCGCTTAATTTATTGAGCAATATTTTTATTTTGTCTCCAAAACAATGCCATACGTTTTAAAAATTGGGTTAGGGATAGGATCTAAAAAGCTTTTTACAATCTGTAATTCACTGCTCATGGAAAGAAGGGTGTAAGTCCATTTTGAATTATGTCATAAATCGACGAATCATATTTATACTCCTTTGCACACGCGGTAAGTGATAGTTTTAAAAAATACCAAAATTTTTTGTAAACTTTTCACCCTGTTTTAAATATTTATGCAAACTTACTTACTAATACTATTTTACTCAAAAATATAATTTTAAAAATCCGTCAATCGTTTAGAAGGATACGGTTAGGGACACGATCTGAAAAGCTTTTTAAAATTTTATTTCCCTCCGTTGGCGGGGCCCTCGATTTAAATGTGAGCCAGACATAATATTTCATTATATTATCTAGAATGCTATTCGTCAAAGTTTTCTATAGATGATTTCCTTAATGCCACGATAAGGCCAAAATGACCGCGATATTCAAATTTTTAAGCTCCGCTTCTTTGTGCGGTGTCCAAAGCTCATATCACGTATTCAACGGGGCTAGTTTGGTGCGAACCACCATTCCTATCGAGTCCACTTCCTGTCCGAGCGAAATTTGGCAAGATTAGGTTCGGGAACGTTTGCCGCTTGAGGGCCACAGTGATCGGACAATCCTCAAGATGTTTCCAACCCCTCCCGCGTCTTTCACTCTTCACGATAAATAATCGCGGGTTCGTGGAGTCCTTTGTGCGCAGTCCGCGGCCACATTTTAAACATATGCAAATGTACGAAAGCCTTCTGCGATGACCGTGACTAGAAAGTGGAAGGATTGCGGACGAGTGGACTAAGGGATGAAAAAGAAGATTAAGCACCTTTCGCAACCCAACAGAATACATAAGTCGTACCCACTAACGCTCATGTAACACCCACAATGGTCCGTTTTTCTAATCGAAGACATTAGATGTAAAAGAAAAAAAAAGTCGTGGTTAATCATTGTCTTTTTGTTGTTCATCATAATGTTATGGTTTATTAAAAAATAGGTTTTACGTGAACCCATTGCCACTATTTACAATTTTGAAATTGTTAGCCCTGGACGGGATCGTATCTATTAGGTACAATACCTAGGGCACATTAACCAATTAACAGCAAAACAGTCCAATACATGGTTGATATTATCATTTTTCTAATGTCTTATTTGATGCCATAATCAATAATGAGCACAGACAAATATTTTTAATAGAGAACATTTTTAAAAATCTGAAAATTATAACTGTATTAAATATCTATTTAACATCATTGCGTTGAAGTTGGAAAAATTTCGGTAGCGTTTTTGCTATACAGGGTATCTCATGGCGCCTGGGGCAGTCATATATCTCAATTTCAATTCAATTTTCTGTTTCTTTCACACGTACAGTGTTGGTGTTGTTTCGTTCGCAAATGGCACTACGACCTACGTCTTTGTCGGAAATATGAATCTGCGAGCAACTAACAAAGACAGAAATGCGTTCAGTTTGTGGCATGCAAATAAAGAGTTAATCCGAATATGAAAAATGCTCATCGTAAGAACTATACTGAAGGAATTGGTACTCAACGGTCAATGCTGTGATTGAACATCACAGTCACCTGATTTGATCCCATTGGATTTTCTCTTATGGGACCATTTAACTTCTGTAGTTTATAATATAGAACTCACCATTTTGGAAAAGCTATCAGGGTCGGGGGTATTTTCAGCCTTTTTAAAATTCCGTAGTATTTATGAAACGTCAATTAAAGATGGTTAATAGTTTCCTTATCATTATGTAAGACACAGCTGAAACGACATTTTTGAAGCAGAAAATATAAAAATTATCGCTGCTTCCGGTTTTAGCGGAAGTGGTACTGCAATACTTAGTTACTGTTAGGTTAATATTTCCGAACTATTTAGGTGTTCTTCGAAGTTTGCTCTTAAATGTGGTTCAATAAACTGGTTATACTTCTCGTACGTCCGTGTATGCAGGGATACCCTGTATAGAGGAAACGTACATTTTTTTTAAATTTTATGTACCTTTCTACATATTTTCAGTAAAAAGTGAATTATATCATTGTTATTATTATTATTGACGCAATTTGATAAAAATAGTATACCTACTAATAGACTTAACTGCAGACCAGAAGCATAAGAAACCCATTGTAGGTTATATCTAGTATATATCACTACGTGAAAGGAAAATGGTGGGGGTTATGCTATTATACATTTGTTTATATTAAATCGGAAAATATCCGTTATGATATTTATGTAAAATTCAACTTTAACAAGTTTAGAAACTATTGTCGCTTATAATATATCAGTTTTTTATGGATAAGTAGTTATTGATACTAACTGTACTAATGAAATTGTAAAACCAGATAACGAAAAATATAAGAATTATTTTTATTAGTAGCAAGGAGCATGCAAAAAATCTAGGGTCAAGTCGGCCGGTGCTTGTCTTTGACACCGTTACCGTATGTCGGATATATACGTCATATAAACGTCACTTATTTCTTGATAGATCTAATAAACGAGTAGCTTGCTGGTCTTTTTTTGTGCGACGCAGTGGTTTTTATTGTAGAACATAATTCTTTTCTGGTGGAAACTTACATTCACAACGAGTGCGAACAAAGAAAACAACCTGCATATGCAAAAAAGAATCACACTCTAGGCAATCACTGGTTTTATCTAAAATTTTCTACTGGCTCTGAGTAGACTAGCACTGATTCTATTCCGTTAATGGAGACACAAACCTACTTATCTTAGATTCTCAAAACCCATATAACATTTAATTATAATCGATAACTACATTCAGGAAATGGAACCATGTTCGGCTCACGAAGTAAGTCAGCAAAAGTGAAATCAATCAATTATCTAATTTTATTAATTTGCCAAATCTATTAGTTCCTGGATAACAACTGTTTGAGATACGATCTCGCAATTTTTAATGGCAGTAAATACCAACAGGATGTGACATCAATTATGACGTATGTATTTTTTTGATTTTATAAAATATCAATTAATCAAACCAGTATACCGATCAGATAACGAGCAGCAATATCTGTTTGGAAGTTCACGACTTTGTGCAAAAGTAGCCTTAATTTTTCACATGTTCGTCTTAACTTTTGTGTTTAGATATGTAACAATCTTTTAATGAATTTATTTACTTTCCAATTTTTTGAAAAGTATATCTTAATTCTAGTACATTATAGTTTAACTTGTAGTGGCTAGGAAAGTATATGAACTGGTAGGTCCCCTATATCTAAACTTAATATGGTGTAAAATAAAGTTAATGAAAATAATAACATAATAACAATTTAGCCATCAATTATTCATCCGTATTCGAATATTACAACTATCTTAAAACGACTATACTTGCAGTAAATTTTTGCAAGTTGCAGAATCACAACTGCCATAACTTCCATCCATCCTTCGGGGCTGCAAAGCTTAATACTCGAACATTTTATAACTTGGCGGTTTAATTCCTTGCATACATGAATGAGCTCGACACGTGATAACTGTAATAAAGTACCAGCAAAAAAGGATGCCGGTAGTAAAAGATGAATGCGTTTAGTAGTTGTTAGACTGATTAATAGGTCGAAGAGGGTACCAGGTATTAGCCATTATGTGCAGCACGCGCTCTACTGGTTTTAGTTTTACTATCATCTGTTCATCTTAATATTGTTATGTACTGAACTGCTGCTTCTTTTTTGTTGGTGGCGTGTGGACACAAGATCCGAAAGGGTTCGAAACTAGTTTTTGAAGTTGATTTGTATCTCTTACCTAATTGGGGACCTCACCACACCAGATTTGAAGCGTGCTAGGGTTTTTTATATTTTATAGAGGCAATTTATGTATTGGATCCTTACCGTAGTAGAATTTTACATTTCCAGTTTGGAATCATGCCATTCCAAGAGATAGTAGAGCATTGGGTTGAATGATTGTATACAGGAAAAGTGCCTTAAAATTGCCCTAACAAGTGTTTCTTATTGTATCGCTACATTGACAGCAGGCTCTATAACCAATTTAGTTATTCAACATAACAAGCATCTACGAAGATATCAGAACTACACCAAAATACGATCTCTCTGATAGAACGACATAATCAATTACCCTTATTTTCGATAAAAGAATGAATAGCATATCATGGATTGCTTACGAAGCAGGCTAGGCTAGGTTTTAAATTAAGGATCCATTTTCAGAAATATTATGTGATACCTGTTGAGAAATATATTCAAATGAAGTTAAAATGTTAATCATTTGTTGGTATGTAGTTCTTCCTATACACGTTTCACTTTCATTAGGCATTGCTGTGAATGTTGGTTAAATAACTTTTCAAATAAAATTAATTACTACCACACGCAATTTAGACACGCTTAATTGTTTATTTAATTACATTTTATTTTCCAATCTTGAAATCATTAAAAACATCACTCCTACGAGGACCGAAATTGATTTTTATTGATGAGTGTATGCAAATTTTATCCCAGTTTCCATTACGAAGTGCGTACGTCCCCGCATGTCTTTCACGCGAAGTGATTTTTCAAAATGATTATAAAATATTACCTTTAATCGGCTATCAATGGACATTGTGCTAAAACGAATACCGTTACAAACCGACGCGTGGTATTGGTCGAATAGGAAGTGTAGATACTTCATATTTTTGCGACCCAACCTTGCTCCAGGCGCATCCTTCTCTGTTTACTGTATAGAAACCGTACGGCACGTATCCTCTCCTTATAAAGTGAAACTAGATATAATAAAAACTTTGCTGGATGGTTCTTTGCATTATCGACTGACGCTTTCTTACACGACCGTCGACACTTCATAGACATCTCTAAGGAAACAAGTCACTCCTACCGCACATGCTAACAGAACATTGTATTTATTCCTGCACGTGCCTATTTCTTGAATATTATTTCGACCGCCTTGCATCACTTAGTTGTCTTCATAGCAATATTAATTACTGTTTATACAGTTGTTATAAAAGTTATATAATTTTATGGTGTCAAGTGTGTCATTTCGTATTGAGTTTTTCCTATCAGAACTTAGAGGAAAATATGAACTCGTGTAGATCATCTTAATAACAAGTTTAAACAATTAAAGAAACTTTACTTGGCAAGTTATATTATTTTTTATTTGATTATTCAGTTAGTTGAGTACGCCAAATTTTTTGTATATGGAGTAGAGTTTGAAATGTGGGTCATTAAAAAACTAGAGAGGTATGGCAGAGTTAACGCATCGTCCAGAACGAATTCAGGGGGAGAAGATGCTGTCATGACAGTTTAAAATATGCCCATCGCGGTGACAGCATAGAAAATATCTTTTTGTTGCCTGGAGCCGTGTCGCAAACCGGAAGTCGCTACCATTTCCGCTTCCCCGTCGTCGAGCGTAAGCAGGGCAACGTTTAACCGAATCGATCTCGTTAAATTACCGGTAAAGAACAATGGCCACCGCAATCAGTCGCAGAAAGAAACCGTTTAAAGTGGAAAGCCTGCGTTGATCACCGGACCAATCATTATAAAATAACTTCCGCCGTCTCAAGTCTGACCTCGCGAGATGCTCAGTTATCCGTGGTTCCTCATCATTGTCATCCAAGGCGCGCTCAGTATCGAGACGCAGATTCCCAGTCATCGCACGTTCGGCACACCCTCGCCGGTCCGGAATACTGAACATAAATGTCCGAGCAATTTTTCATTCCCGATTTTCACTTTATTATTATTTTGTCGCGGCGGGGGCGTAATGGCTCGCCAACATGTGGCCGCATGCAGATCGCCACCGCTGCGATATGGACACTCAAATTGCTTTTCGCTCTGCAAATACAATTTTATATTCGCGCAGTCCCCAGATACACCCCAACTTTACATGATATTCATCGTAAGCTTTTTGTTTGTTTCAGAGCCCAGCAACTACGTGTGTTCGACGTGCAAAGCTCGAGTGCATTCGGCTTGGCGTCTTGTGCAGCACGTACAGCACTCCCATGGGGTGAAGATATACGTAGAGACGTCTTCCAGTAGCAACAATAACAGCGCCAGCAGTTCCAGTAGCACATCGTCAGGATGTTCCTCTGGTGGACCACCACCACCTCCCAGTATCAGGCACCACATGCTACCTCCCCCTGATCTCCACAATCCCTTTAGCGTTGGAGGTTTGTTACGATTACCGCTTCCTCCTTTAAATCATGGGCCAGTTCCTCCAGCACCGCTCTTTTCTAGACCCGAGCATCACTTTCGCATGGAACAATTGGTTACTGAACAATTTCGGCATCATGGACTTAATTTAGCAGCGGCGGCGGCAGCCGTGGCTGCCGGAGGGGTGCCACCTCCGCATGCGAGCTTTCCATCGCCGGCAGAACGACCTCCAGTAGTTCCTGGCGTTCCATCTAGAGAACGAAGCACCCCCAACCAACCACTTTCCTTAGAACCGCAGCTCGATTATTACTCTCAAAGACTAAGGCAACTTGCTGGAACTACTAGTCCAGGTGCGGCTCAAGTCAGCTCACCGTCACCACGTAAACATTCACCTCCATTCGCAAGTCCCTCCCCGTCCCAGTTACCACCAACCAACATTCCAAGCAACAATATCAGCAGTAGCAGTAGCAACAACAACAACAATAACAATAATAACAGTAGCAATAGTGGTGGAAGTCCTCCGCAGAGCATTTCGCCTACTGTAAAGACAGAAGAAGATCCTCAGCCTCTCACTGTTACCCCTCGATCTTCGTCAACACCCCCTGGTAAGCCACTATCTCCAAAAATCTCCAGTTCTGGAGACGCTGTGCATGCCTGTGACTACTGTGGGAAGAAATTCCGCTCCCAAACTAACCTTGAAGTGCATCGAAAAACACATAGTGGAGAGCTTCCGTACAAATGCACCGTCTGCGATCATGCATGCGCGCAAAGCTCGAAACTCAAACGACATATGAAAATACATCGAACGCCAGAAGACCGCACGAGCAACGCCGGTTCCGTTGAAACATTGGATGGAGAGGAAAGTGAAGATGAGGAAGAGCTCGACGAAGAGGAAGATGAAGATGATGGAGAAGGCGAAGAAGAAGAGGCTGAAGATTTAAGCGTCCCCAGTCAAGGAAATCCAAAAAACTCGACACAATCAGCTTCCCTAGTTGGGGAGCTGATGGATAAATTTGGCCTCAGTAACATAGCGCAATACAGTGAAGCTTACAAGCAGGCTTTGCAAGAATCGGGATCAGCTCTTAAGCTTCATATGGCTAGCAAGGATCGTGATAACAATAACAGTACAAATTTGTCGGCTCAACTAAAGCTCCGCGACGACTTTGCCAAGGGAATATTACCCGGGCCACCTCCGCATCCTTTGCCATTATTTCCCCCATTCGGGGACACGTATGACGCCAGTAAACGGTTAAAATTAGATCTCGAACGAAATGATTGGTGGTTGCCCGGAATTACGAGAGAGAACAAAACCATTCCGGGGCCCAGCGCTCTCCTCGCGGGACCGTTGTTGAAGAAGGAGCATTCGCGACGAAACGATACATGTGAATATTGTGGAAAGGTATTTAAAAACTGCTCGAACCTCACGGTTCACAGAAGGTCGCATACGGGTGAGAAGCCGTACAAATGCGAGTTGTGTTCCTACGCGTGTGCTCAAAGTTCCAAATTGACTCGACATATGAAAACACATGGTCGCCTCGGGAAAGACGTGTACCGGTGTCGGTTTTGCGAAATGCCGTTTTCGGTCCCGTCCACCCTCGAAAAGCACATGCGCAAGTGTGTTGTAAATCAAGGCAAGAGCCATTTGTTGCCGACCATGCCGATGCTATCTGGGGACGAAGATTCGTCTACCAGTATCGCCTCCAAGGAGGCTACATGACTCTACACCTGGGGCGGCTTACGCTTACCGCCGCCCCCGCCAAGTCTCACGTACTAGTCCACATGAACTCTTAGCCAATTGTGAACGGTGGTACTTCAGACTATTTCCCAACGTTCTACTTGCTATTAACTATTATAAGTTGTCACTATTGTTCTATGTAACTGATACCAAAGCAATGTTTAACTTTCGTAACTATTGTCATTATTATTGATTTTATTATTGATCCATGTATATTTGTAATTAGTACTAGGTTGTTGTTTGAGACTGAGGGACCTGGAGGGCCTGCGCCGCGGGCCATTTCCTCCCAACAGTGACGAAGTGACCCGCTCCGCCGCCTCGGCCCCACTGTACATTCCCGGATCATATCACTTCTGGCCAGTAGCGCAAATGTACATACAGTTCAGTATTTATTGCCGTCTCTTTCACTGTACCGATGTTTTATTGTACAAAATGTCTCGATGAAATGTTCAAATTTCCTATGGATGTTTTAGTTTGACGTGCGAATTCATGTTTTTCGACTACATAATCTTGGTGTTAGAAGTCGGATTCTTACATCCGCGTACGCCTGCCCCTGTTTGCTCACAGGGTCGTCTGTTAGAAGTATTCAAAGTTAGAAAAATACTAGAATGTAACGAAAATTAAATGAGTAGGAGCATATCCGGAATTTTGAGTAATAACGAAATATTCCTAAACACATCTCATAACGCAATATTAGTATTATTAAACAGTGGACCAGGGTCTTTATAGCCTCTTCGGCGTTGGTGCTTGGTAGCACGCGTGTCGTCCATCAAAAGATGCCTAATTGTAAGACACCCGCACTACCAAGCACCACAGGAATGTATTTGTAACTATTAATGTTAATACTATGTTATATGAAATATTTTTTATTTATTTGAGCGATGGTTGTAGCACTACGGCGTTCGTATGGGCTGCACACTATAACTTGTACTAAATGTGTTCCTATACTGAACTCCTCATTCAGTGTGTATTACATTAAATTCATTACAATCTGCCCTGTTGTTTGTTTCTTTTTCTTCTATTTCAGCCTTCACCCATATGTTACGTTTCATTCCGTAAAATATTTAAGCTGCCCATGAGTACGACGATGGAGTACACAAATTCGGTCACCAGTCTCTTAAAGCAAAGAAAGACAACTCATATAGGCCGTGTTCTTTCATTAGCACAGTTATGTGTAAGTTAGTCCTGGTTAAGTGCTTAACAATATAATAATTAATTTTTATAAAAATGTTTACTCTTTACATTGAATATTGCATATATTCTTGTAGTTATTCGTACAGAAAGTGTTTCGTAAAATAACAAAGTGGACTTTCTGAATGATTTAACGTAACGAAATTTAACTTTAGTTTTCTTCTAATAACAGAACTATACTTACACGCATACTAAGCATCTGTTTTCAAAATGCTACGATTAGCTTGCTCGAGGATAAAGGAAGTCGATGAAAGCTCTAACCAACTAATTTAGAAAAAGCTATTCAATGCTTATGATTTATCGAGCACAATAGTCAAAAATATACACCATGTTCGCCAACAAAACGTTTGGTACTGTAGCATTTAATATTACAATGTTTATAATTTCTAAAATGTAGCCGATAATTAAAAGTTTTAAACATGATCGGAGAAATTGACTCTATCTGCTTCAATTTTATGAGATGTACCGTTCTGCTTGCGATGTCGATCGGGCGCAAAATGTAACTTTAAGTCGCTTTCATAATTCTCTGAGTCTAAATTAAATGTAAGTGGTTTCAAAATGGCAAACGAGGTTGTTAGGTTAGGTGTATTTTATGTGGTTCATTTCAGGTGCTTTACGGGATTCAATTAATTAAATTTGGCATCAGTAGAAAGGTTTATATTATTTAAATTTAGCTTAGTTACGATTTAGCCATACTCTAAAATTTCAAAAACATATAGTGTTGATTGTTGATTTGAAAGAGCGAGATCTAGGACGCGGTTTTCATCATTGGCTTATTGTACACCCTAACTAAGAATTTTGCCTATCTGGGGTAATTCCAACTCCAGTAGTAATTAACGTGTCACACATCGTAGTGGCACAGGACCTACGGCTTTACTGCTTATACGACAGAAGGAGCACCTCTCAGATTGTCCCCGCTAGAAAAATCTCACCGACCTCGGTCAGGTTCGACCCCGCGTTCCTTGTATCTAAAGGCAAATGCGCTAACTACTAGACCACGACATATAGTTTACCCATTTCTACATAGTAACTATATTTTCATGAACAAGGAGCTAATTTTAATTATTCAGGGACGTAGAAACAGAGCAGTACAAGGGGTTGCAACCCTTCCCAAAAATATCAACAACACTATGTATGTCAGCCCGCTGCTATATTATGAACGAAATTATGAATTTCAATTCACTTTAGGATACCTTTACAGTAAATTTATTCAACAAGACTCAGTTACACGATTGCCTGTTGGTTGAATTTGATACTGTTTGGTCTAAATCACTAAATGAAAGATATTGACCATGAAATTTGAGAAGTAAACTATTGAAAAATGCATATATGTTTGTATTTGGCAGCTAATGGTCGTCTATTATTGATAATTAGAACAAGCGGCAATGTTTGATATTAAAAAACAAAACACAATCGAATCCTGTTGCAATTGATTAACCGTATTAGAGGCACATCGAGTTTGTGTGCTTGATTGAATAATCTTTCACGTCTTCGTAAAACCTTTTTATTCATTGTTTTTTTATTCGTGTATTACGTTTGTGTTCTTAATAATAAACAACAATGCAGAGACACCATTTAACAATAGAACAACGAAATTTAGCTGTTACTATGCACCAAAGAGGAGATCGCCAGGGTCGACGTTGCTGATATGTTACGAACCACTCAGAACGCAATTTTACGTGCCCTTTCGCGCCTTAGAGAAATAGATACGACTGCAAGAAGGCCTGAAGGTGGATATTTTCGCATCTCAACACCTTGTGAGGATCGACTTCTGGTAATTAATGCAAGAATGCACCCCTTTTCAACTCCTCGACAACTACAGCACGTGCTCCAGAATGCCACAGGAGTCTCCGACCAAATTGTGAGAAATCGATTATTTAAGGTAGGACTTACCTCATACCGCCCTCTGAGATGTCCTGCAAGAACTGTGGCGCAACGAAGGCACCGAGTGGAATGGTCAAGACGTAGGCTTGAAGAAGCGACACCGTGGGGGGATATACTGTTTTCGAACAAGTCAAGATATTGTCTCAGCAATGATAGCCGGCGTCAAAGCGTATATCGTAGTTGCAGACGTCGTACCTTACCTTAGTATACCCAACCAGTCGTTGCCTTTGGTGGTGGTCGTCTTATCGTATGGGCTGCAACTTCTTTCGTGTGGTCCATATCGTTAATGGTAATTATGGACAATGTTCTAAACGTCGCAACGCAGTGCTCGGGTTGTTTTAGCGATGCTTCGAGATGAGGAAATAAACCATCTTGCTTTTCCTTCCTTATCTCCAGACTTCAACCCCATCGAGCATGCACGGGACTTTCTGCAGAGACAGCTGGATCATCATAATCCAAAGCCTACTACTGTGGCATCGGATTCCATAAGAACGTACTGATAATTGCATTGAGAGTAAGCCAGCAAGGTGCAGAGCGGCTACTACTGCCACGGGAGGTGCCACGCGGTATGAGAATGTAATAAACTTAAGTAAAGTGAAAGGAGACAATAAAGATTTTCATTATGATATTGTTAAATTTTTCCTTTAAATGTACCTTTGTTGTAATTTTTATGTTCATTACTAAAAAGACGTTAGATTTTGTTATTTTGGTAGTTTTTTATTATAAATGCAATTGGTGTTGCCTTTAAGTGTCTTACACTGCAATATCCCTATTCATTTTTGGATAGTTTATATTTTCGATAGTCACAGGTAAGGATCTTTCGTAAAAAACTAGAAGCGTAGAAGTAAGGTTCAGAATTGATGTGTCTAGTTTGGGTGGTAAAAGCTGTAGAAGCACAGTACAAGGTCAGGTGGCCCCACTATACCTTAATGTACAATGTGTGGACACATAAATGTGTCGCCCCACCCCAAATTGCAATAAAAGGACACGACAACGTACGTGTAAGTCTGTTATGAAAGTGTAATTTATAACAATCATGAATATTACATACAGACAAGCGCTTAAAGTCTAAAGATATTTGGAAGATACAACAGCAATTATTTTTGAGGTATATTAAAATTAGGAAGAAAATGCCTTTTGTCCTATTAACTGACATTTTTTATGCTAAATCTCAATTCATGCTATGTGAAAGCATTGAGTAGATTAAAAAAATTGATTTTAAAAATTAACAATGTTTTGTTAATTTAATATTAGTAATTTTTATTTTAATGATTGAGGATTAAAACTACTAATATTGAAGGAAAGCAATGGCAAATCACAGATATCTACCAAAAGCATCTTCTCTGAATGGATGGAGAGGAAATGCACAGTCTCAGGGGTTCGGAGCCCGCATTAAACAGTAGGTCCCCTGTGTTTGTGTACATTACTTACACGCACGTCATAACTCATAACCACAGCATAAAACGACCCTGCACTCTCTCAGGAAGCAAAGAATTGTAGAGAGATGTCGACTTTGTTGACATCAATACTGAATCCAATCGTGCATATCCTATATGAAGTTCGTTGTGTTGTTGCGATTTAGTTCATATGAGGTATTTTATAAGTCAAATTATAACACAAAATCCCAAAAGCAAAACCCACGAAGGGCACTGTATGATCTGAAAACAATGGTGTAAATAATACTAACATTGTCCAAAAATTGTTTTGGAGACGTACTTCTCAGACTAAGACATTATTTAAATAAATATGGCAAAATTTCCGAGAACGAATATAATAGAGGATGCACAAGTGTTTACAGAAGAAAGTATTAATATCTATTTTGAATCCTAATTTTGTAAAGTTTTCGGCTTAGTTCTATCAGCGGATTTTTCAGTTTATATCTATTTTTATTATTTTGTTGCTGAGTTATATTTTCTTTTTTTTTCATTTTAAGGACCACTTTTAAGTGTATTGTACTGACGAAAACAACCTTCCCTACGTATTTAATCTACTGCCAGCATATAATTACAAAATGCGTCGCCTGAGCTTAAATAAAATATAGTTTTCCTGGTCTTAGTGCAATAATTAGATTTTTAATTACAAATTAACGCTTTGTGCTGCTAAAACGTATATGCACACTGCAAAATTTTGCTATGTTAATATTAATTATTTTGCCCAAATGTTCTGCTTTTACATTTTTTGCGATACCATAATTAAATATTAATTAACAATAAATAACTCATTACTCGGAAGTTTGCATTCGATTTGCCATTACAATTAATTAATTAATTAATTATATTCAATATTTTATTGTTTCAATATGCGAGCAACAGTATATGATAATCTTCGTGCAACTTTAAACACAGCAAACTTCGGCTAAAATCAATGCAAGCCTTACCGTCGAGAGCTGAAAGCTTAGATGTAAAATAAAGCGCCTTTATTTATGCAACTGTGAATGCATGTTGTATTAGGGTAAACATGCTCGATCATTTTAATTTACCTACCCTCCGCCAGAGCGCTGTACCATGGGGGTTGGTGTGCGTACTGACGGGAAGAATTATAATAAAAAAACCCATCCAAAGAGAAAACGTGTATGTGTGAGGGGTCCGGTTCGAACAGGTAGGTTTTATTTAAGTAGACAGGGCCGTAATTAGCAATTCATATTTGTTTTTCGAATAGAAGAAATTGTTTAGCGTCTGTAATTTAGTTAGATAACTCTGGAACCAAATATACTTATGATTTTAATTATTTCCTGTAGTGTATCACTTGTTACTACATATAAACATATATGTTATTGTTATTGCTATTGAGTTAGGTTTATTCTGCAACAGGTTATACTAAGCGAATAGTAGATGTTTTTAACTGTACAGATAAATATTATTGTTATATATCACATGTCTATCAAAGGCAACTTTGTATATACATGGTGTGCGGTGGGAGATGCCTACCAATGATATTATGGCTGTATCTGTACTTTTTTAAATTAACAACACCATTAAGAACCTTATTTCCGTCTCTTTTCAGCGATATAAGGTTTTACATACTTAGTTTTAAAGGCGGCCGTGGGCTACAGGTTAACGCGATAGACTTCTACGCCGAAGGTCTGGGTTTAATTCCCAGAACCGGAATTTCGGATTTTTAACGGCCGTTCAACCTCGCAAGGCAATTTACAAACCAGCGAGGTATTCTGCCTAGTAAATGTTCTCTGGAGTAGAAGTGTTTACACTTCCCGTGGTTCGGAGCCTACTTTAAGTTGTAGGTCCTCTATGTCTGTGGCACTCTAAACGCGCAACACAGACATAGGATAGAAGATCACCACGTCACGTAAGAGGAAGCCTCTAAGAAGAGGAAGTTTTAAATATTACGAAGACATTAAAAATGAAAGCTATAAACGCCAGTTATTATAGTGTATCATCATCAAAAATTTGAAAATACATACTTTTCTAAGGGTTTTAGATTATAAACACCTTTTTAGAAAATATTATTTTGCATACAGGGTGCCCCATAACTTGCGATAAAAAGCTTCTTAACGCTGTTCAGCAGTGCATATTAAAAAGGACAGCTAAAATAGTTATTCTTTGCGGGCTAGTTTCTTCACACGCAGCAAGAAAAGAAGTGGAAACTTGGCAAGTGTGTAATAAGCATGTTGTATGCTCTACGGAGAATATGTTTATATGGAAAACTATTAAAAAATATTTATTACATAATTGTTGTGTGTCGACGCTTTCACAACACAAATTAACAACTAAACAACTTATTTCCACACCACCACGTGGTAGATTTAAGGGCGCATTTTTTTGTAGTAAGCCCAGTAGGCTTAATCCGTAGCTGAATAAAGTAATTAGCTATCCTTTTCAGTTCCTAAATATAAATTACCTATGAACAAAAAGAATTAAAATAACAGGCAGAAATTAATCAGAATTTAAAATTTTTTGCTAACTAATGGAGCTGCTCAAAATGACCTCCACCAACATGAAGACATTCTGCACATCTCATTGCAGTTGAACTTTATACTCATTGGATTATGTGCTCGTTTAACGTTGCAGCCGCTTGGTTGATACAGTTTGTTAAATCGTCCACATTGTTCACTGGTACGAGATATACCAAATCCTTCGGACACCCCCATAAATAAAAATCTAACGGCGTTAGATCAGGTGATCTTGGTGGCCAAGCGATAGCACCCCTACGACCAATCCACGGATAAGGAAAATAATTTTGAAACCAATTTCGAAACATGATTCCATAATGGGTTGGAGCACCAGTTGTTCGTACCATATATTCTTCCCCTTCTCCTACTGCTCGCTGGCGCCCAGTTCATAATACTCCTCGGCCATTGTTCTTCTGCCATCTTTAATACATGCCCATACCATTTTAAAATTGTATTCTCTACCCTTTCTACCACTGTCTGCTGCACAAAAATCTAACATCAATGGATGCCGAAGACATGAAGTTATGGCAAATGCATACCAGTAACCGACGAAACATTGGAAGGCTTCATTTAGACATTTAAGACATTTTCAGCATTAACACGATTTGGCAGAATAAAAGGACTAATTAAATAATTATTTACCATACCTGCCAAAATATTACCACCGTATCGAAACTGATGATTTCGAACATGAGTAGCATTAGGGTTCGCATCTGCCCACACATGATTACTATGAGCACTGTAATACAGTAGAACCTGTCTAAAGTGACCACCCAAGGGACTGGTACAAAATGGTCACTTTAAGCAGGTGGTCAGTTTATAGAAAATTAAATTCCTAGTAGCTCATTCGGTTTTTCTGATACACCCAAAATAAAATGATAAACTTATAGATGGTGATACATACATCTACTAAATTACATAAACGTGTTGACATAAATATGTACATACATATGTATGTACAGACGTAGGTGCTACTACTGCTACATCTCAGACAAACAAACTATTGTTTAAAAAAACTTTCCAAAGTTCTTTGTTTACTACTATTTAATCGTTTTTCACAAATTAGTTCACTCATTTTCCCCTTTGCTTGATAAATTGGAGCCAATATCTCCATTAAGTGCAGTGTATTACCTTAACCATTTTCAAGGGACCTAGTTTATTGGGCGTTCCGCGAATTGCTGGAATCTGATAAACTAACACTTCAAGATGAATGTTCATGGCCTTTTTAGCACTTTACTCGCAGAAAGTAAAATTAAAAACAGAATGATTTCTGACTGAAGGAAACTTTAAATAGGAATTCAAGGATTAACGTTCATAACATTCTAATCGTTAACTAAAGCTACCCCAGAAGTGAATCGTTACAATCATTTTTCAGAAAACTCCATCATTAGGATTGTAATGTACTGTAGTGCTCGTTCATCTAGTTAGTGGGGCTGTTAAGGTTTTTCATTTTTATTTTGTTTACATGGTTACATAATTCCATAATCTTGTACAGACGTAAATAAATCTTGCTCTCCAGTTTTCTCTTCTGATTCGAATTAATTTGGTGCTCGGACCTTCAATAAGATCCAAGCCCCATAGTACCAATGACATAAAATCCTGCATTTTAATTGTATTAAGGAATGCCAGGCTTCAACCTTGAAAGAATTTCTTTAAGTGCTCTATTGTATGTATAGGATTTACAACTTAAAATGGTAAGCAGATGTTGCAGGTGGTTTATTGTATACTAATTGCAATATCCTACTTGGAATTTTGGAAAGGTGGTCACATTAAGGAGATAGATTTTAAATAGATGTATTTGTTGGTACCGGTCACTGGTCACAATAGGCGGGTGGTCACTATATAGGAAATAAGGTACATTAAAAAGATAGGATTTTGGCAGGGACCGGGAAAAACTGGTCACTTTAACCAGATGGTCATAATATAGAGGTGGTCACTTTTGCAGGTTCTACTGTATATATGTCGCCTTAACTGTCCACAAAATATTGTCAATAAGATCCGGATTCTCCTACAGTACTGTACTGTCGACTTTGGTACATCTAGAATCCGAGAAATACTACGTATGCTTCTCGTAGGCTCCCATAAAATAAAATCCAACACAATTTCTTCAATATTGGGCTGTCTTACAATAAATTGGCGACCACCGCCATCTCTTTTTAGACCAACAGAGTTCGTTTAATTACTGTGTGGTTTGGATGTCTCCTATTTGGATAGCGTTCAGCATATAACCTTGCCGACTCATTGCAATTACCACCAACTTCTCCAAGAATCTAAATCATATCAGTGCACTCAACAAATGTGTGTTCCATTACTGTAAGTAAAACGGAATTTTCAAAAAATATCAGAAAGATGTGTTCGACAACTGTAAAATTCGGAACAGCAGTGTGAAATTAAATTAGCATTGCTTAGATTTGCCTTGATGCCATCTCTAAAACTAATGTCTTCAACAAAATCTTAGAATCACAAATCTGCAATTTGAACTTGTGCAGTCATATTTATTTTTAATATCTTATGTTTGTTGGAGAAGAACTACTTGTATCAAAAATACCTGTTAGTTTAGCTTTGTTGTTCAAGACACGCAGCGTTGGAATATCAAACTTTCAGAAGCACGCATGAAAAAATTAGTCTGCGCAAAAATAAATATTTTAGCTGGTTTGTGTTCAATGTGCACTGTCGAACGAGGCGTTTTAACTCCACTTATGGGACACCCAGTATATTTCCATATTTTAATAATGTAAAGAATATTTTAGTAAATTGAAGCATATACAGTGGATAAATTTTTACTTCTTACCAAAATTGGTACAAAAAAGTATAATTTCTTCTGCAAAACCTTCAAAGAACTTGTTATGCCTGGATTATACAACGGTAACAAGAAAATTATAATTTACGCTGTTGTTGGTTGTTGAAAAAACAACATTACGTATCCGAAAGTAATAAATTTTGTTAATTCTGTTTATAACATTTTATTTAATAGACGTAAGCTTCACACCTTGGATGAGCTTGTGTAGTATGAAGATCTTTATATGCCTAAAATTGCTAAATTCAACATCGTAGAATTTACCTAAATAGCTTTGCTTAAGTAAATTAATACAATAAGTATAACTTGAATTTTAGTATATTTTTTTAAATCAATTTTAACGAAATGCTGGTTACTTAAAGAGCCCATGCTTATAGAAACATATGGGCGCCGTGCTCTCTCTTACATATTATATTTATTGTACTTTATGTCTTGTGAAAACACATTATGTGTTTTGCTAACTCGGCTAAAAAAGTATAATATTGTTACGGATTTTTCTGTTTAAAGATACTATTTAGCAACACAGTAAGAGGAGCTCGAGACCCTTAGATTTTAGGGGTTGCGTCCGCATTACACGGCCTGCGGGGTGCTTTACTACGTCACCGCTAATAGTTTATACGTGTTTACGTATGTATTAGGTTATTTTTTGTGTTTGGCAAGATATTATACAACATAGTATTACATGCACATTTATTAGGGCGCGTTTATATTATTAAGTTTTACTTAAACACACGAGTACTTTAATTCACGTACTTACGTAATGTCAACAGCTCTGCAAGTACTTCTTCAAGCAGTCGTATAAAAAAGTGTGAATAACTTCAAAAGCCACATGCAAACTACTTTCAAGGAAACTGGTGGAAAATGACACCAAAAAGATTGTCCATTAAATAAATTAAGCGATTATGCCGCTTCGTGACAACGCCTCCTCATGCAAGCCTAAATTTAGAATTGCTTCCATTCCTGAATGTGCTTTTAACCCCCAAACATCTAGTTCTGACGAAGGCCCTTAGCAAGTTTGACATCTAAATAAGTGATTTTTGGACAAACGCAAAACCGGCATTAACCACAGAAGTCAAACCTCTAATTTTCAAACAAAGTTGAAATCCTTTTATAGTAAGCGAGATATAATTGTATAGTATTCAAACTAAATTAACTTCTTGAAATAGTTAAAAGTTTTATTAATTGGTTTACATATTTTAAATACAGGGTGAGCCAGCCAAGTTGTGCCCCTTTAGAAGTGGTTGACGCAACCCAATATACATGAATCAGAGCAAGTCTTCTTTTTCTATTTAATTTAAGACTGGGTCCTATTAATTTCAAGTTTTGCCTCTTCGATCTATTTAGTTATCTTGGGAAGCGGACGTCCAGCTTTCACGTCATCTTTTCGTTGGTCTTCCTGGTGGTCATCTCGATGTGGGTTGTTGAATCATCGTTATTTTAGCCAATCTGTCGTAGCCCATTCTTCCCACGTGATCCCTCCATTGCTGACGTCTCGTTCTGAACCATCGTACTACATAGTGAATGTAACAGATTTCTTTAATGTTGTTATATCTTTGTCTGTCTCTTAGTGTTACACCTGCTATTGCTCGCAGGGTTTTCATTTCTGTAGTTCGGAGTATTTGTTTTGTTTTTAAGGTATCCGCCCGTGTCTCCGCGGCGTATGTTAATATTGGCCCAACGCAGGTCTTGTAGATCCTCACCTTGCTGTCTACGGATATATGCTGGTTACGCCAAATGATGTCGCCCAAACAAACCGATAAGGATGATGCTTTTTCGGCTTGAGCGCGTACTTCTTGTTGAATATTCCTGCCGTTTGACGTGTTAGTACCTAGATAATTAAAGTTCATCACTTGGTTTACTGTGTGATTGTCGATTGCAAGCTTACAACGTATGGGTTCTTTAGATATTGTCATTAATATTGTGTTCTAGATAGATATTTCCATACTGAATTCTTCAGCAGTTGTTGTAAATTTGTATAAGAGGCGCTGCAGATCTTCTTTGTTTTCTGCTATGATTACTGCATCGTCCCCATAGCAAATGGTTTTTATGCAGTTGTTTCCTATTCGATAACCAGCATTCACTGTTTTTACACTCTCTATAATTTGGTTCATGGTCATGTTGAATAGTGTGGGGCTAAGACTGTCTCTCTGTCTTATCCCAGATGACACCAGTACCTCCTCCGTTAACTCCCCGTTTGATGTTATTCTCGTTGTAGAGTTGGAGTTCAGTTCACAGTTCACAGACTGATAATTAATAAGTTTTGGGTTGACCTTGCTTTGTTTTAATATGTCCAAAGTATACGTTAACTTTATTCGGTCGAATGCCTGCGTCAAGTCTATAAAACACACAAAGCTTATTATATTCTATAGCCTTTTCAATAATTTTCTGACGAAAACCCTGCTGTTCCTCCTCTATGATAATGTACTACATGATTCTTTCCGAGATACTCTTCATTAATAATATTGTAGTGCTGTTTAGGAGACGTATACCTCGATAATTCTTTGAGTTTGTATTGGTTCCCTTTTCTGAAAATAGGTATTGTGGTACTTGTTCGCCACCGAGTTGGTATAGTTCCCGTGTCAATTATTTTATGGAAGAGGATTCTTATTTCCTGATGTAGAGCAGCTCAGACTATTGAATGTTGTATAGTGTAGAAACAGATAATAGTTGCTTTCTGGGAAACTGACCTCTTACTGTAGTAAATAATCTCAAAACTCAAGTAAGCGTGTCAGGTGCAATTGATATACATGCCTATGCGGTATAGTTTTTAACTGTACCCAAAGGAAGAAGGTAGCGGAGTGATATAGTAACTTCTCGTTGGCGATGTATACAGCTCCTCTTCCAAGCTAATTTACTAAAGTCATTATTTATGTAATTGCTAACAATACAACTGTAATGAGTAGGACCGCCATCATTTTGGTACCAAAGTTTTTGTCAAACATTAACTTCTACAACTTCTAACAACAACAGTAAAATGGTTTGCGTTGTCTAGTTCAACTTTCGTATAAGAACTGTGGTACAATAATACGGCTACCTACTACGCCGTACCAATCATTTACAGTTCTTCGAACATGGCCAATATGTATCCAATGCAGATTTTCTTCTGCATGAGAATGGAGTTATACATATTCACTTCAGCACTGTTGGAGAATTTTGTATCATCGCTAATCAACGCACAATTTAAAAGAGACAGATATGAAAGAAGGTAATTCTGAACGAAACTACAAAATTGGTATCTTCTCTGAAGGTCATTTTCATGCACTTCATGCACCAAAGTATCATGATAGGGATGAAATACATTTCCTTACAGAATTCTTCTAACTGTAATTTTACTAATAGGTATCGACATTTCTGCTCATAACTTCTTGACTAATATGATGATTCTCAATCACTACCGTC
>JABXWE010021196.1:0-16716 GCA_014611495.1 Limonius californicus | reverse complement strand
GGGGGGGGGGGTAGTATGCATGAACAGGAAAAAAACTTGTAATATTAGTGATAGTACATTTAAGTAATAATGGATAAACTACGTAAAATACTAAAAATTACCACTTTATACGCTATATTAGTAGAGAGTTTGACAAAATTAAAAATCGACTACGGTTAAATACTGTACAGAATATTAGGTGCGTGCACAACATTGGCGCAAATTCTGACATCGATGTAAATATATTGAGCTCAATTTGCGCCCTAGAAATATATATCGTATTTAAATCGATTCCGAGTTATTAAGAAAAAAGTAAATGTTTCGTCAACTTCATGCTGGCGAAACAGTTTCTAAATAGTACATTTTTTCGCTGGTAAACGTTTTGGCCCAATTGGCCCAATTTGCGCCATTAAAACCAATTCACAAATTTTTATTCGTTACTAAGTTATAATAACAAAACTAAACGTTTCGTCAACGTCAAGCTGGCGAAACAGTTGCAGATTTTCGAAAAATTTTTTCTGTAAATACTTTGCGCCCTATTTGCGACCATTTGCGCCGTTAAAACCAAGTTCAAATTTTAATTTGTAACCGACTTATTAACAAAAAATTAGGATAATTAGTGTTGCAAGCGTGAAGTTCGCGAAACAATTTCGGATTTTGTAAATTATTTTTTTGTAAATATTTTGCGCCTTATTTGCGCCTATTTGCGCCATTAAAACCAATTTCAAAGTTTAATTCGTTAACGAGTTATTTACAGAAATTTGTGATAGCTATTTTCGCAAGCGTGATTTTACATTTACATTTATGTAAAAATACAGTCCAGTGTTAAAATATAAGAATGTAATATCTTCTTCTTCTTCTTCTTTACCACTACTACTATAAGCTTTTACCTCTTAGGTTTGCTGTTTTTTGTTTCTAAAAATCTTTATTTCCCCAGTCTCCTTCTCTTAGGCCTTTTTTTGGCCATTATTGATTTTATATATCTTTCCCAACTTAAGGCTGGTCTTCCTCTTTTTATTTTGCCAAACGGGGTCCATTCGGTAACTTTTCTTAACTAACGTTGTTCTGGCGTTCTCTTTACGTGTCCATACCATCATAGTGATCTGTTTTCTAAGGTTTTGGTAATGGATTGTTGTACTTCCATTCTTCTCCAGATCTCCTCTGTTCTTATTCTGTCTCTTCTAGTTACTTTCAGGCATCTTCTCATATAGTCTAGCTCTACTGTCCGTATTTTATTTTTTCTGGTCTGTGTTGTGGCCGCATTTCCGTGCCGTCGAGGACTATACTTTCAACATTACACTATGAAAGATGTGTAGTTTCGTTCCTTGATATATATTTTCATTCCATAATATTTCGTGGCCATTTTGCACATTGCAATTCTTGAAGAAATGTCTCTTTCGCACATCCTGTGGAGCTGATGTTTGTACCTAGGTATTTAAAGTTGTCACAGTGGATAACTTCCTGTCCGTCTATATATACATAACATGTGAAGACCTTACAAAGGTAACAATGCATGGTTTTTAAAACACCCAAAATGCTTGAAAATGCGTTGTACACATCTGGAAGTAATTGGCCTTTTGGTAAGCAATTGTATCTACCACTCGCCACTGACGAACATATAAATGTCCCAACTCAAATGTGTTTGTTGCTCTGAGAATTTTTGCTACATCAGCCATAGCGGTAGCGGTAGCATGTTCAGAAAAGGAGTTTCTCAAACTTAAAGCTTATAAAAAGGGTTATCTAGCAATAGTATCTATAGAGCATGAAATTCCATCTACCATCCGATGCACGAGGCTTGTTCAACTAAAATCCATCTTTGAACCAACTTAGCCTTGAAAAAAAATGCAATAATTCAAATGACGTTTGTTAATGTTAGTAGTTTTTGTAAACAACACTTTAATAAGTTTCTGGCGTTTGAAATTAATTCTGACTTTTAAAACTTCAATTTTGAAATGGCGAAAATCCGTCCATGTTTTATCAGCGTGCGGTCCTACAATTTTTATGCGCTGAGGGTGTGCAGCCATTGCGGATTCCTACGCTAGTGCAAGCAGTGTATGGAAATGCATGTATTGCGTACCCAACTGTGAAGGAATGACGTCGAAAATTTAAGAATGGAAAAGAGAGGACTATGGATGAGTCGCGACCAAGTGCACGGTATACTACATTAACAGAAAACAATATGACATGCGTGGATGGCCTTATTAGAGAAAATCGTCTAATTTCAATTAGAGAAATTTCAGAAATTGTTGGTACGAGTGTAGGATCTGTCCGTAGTATTGTTCGTAATCTGGGTTACAGCAAAGTTTCTTTGCAATGGATTCCCCCGTCTCTTGTCTAATGAACAAAAATGCTTGGGAATGGACTTATCTCTCTAACACCTCCCAGACCATAGGCAAAATGGTGATTACTTTCTTCTGTCAACAGTTGCTGGTGACGGGTTTTAGAGCATCCACCCTATAGCCCGGATATATCGCCTTGCGATTTCTATATTTTATGGACCGCTGAAAAAGGCGTTAAAACGTCGGCATTTTGAGACACAGAAGTACAGATAGCCGTGGAAAACTTCTTCAATCAGCAACCACAAGAATTCTATGAGCAGGGTATACATCGGTTAGTAAAACAATCTGATAGGTACCTTAACTGTGACGGTAATTATTTGTAATTACATTGTTGAATAAATTTTTATAAAGTTAAGCTGGATTTCAATTGAACGCATCTCATAGATGAATTAACTCAAAACTTCCCCAAAAAAAATGAAAGAATTTTATTTTTATATGTTTGTATTTAAGATGTAATAATTTTCAGTGTACAAAATGCCCAAAAAGGTACTCTTGTTAAAAGTCGATAAACTAAATAGCCGTTGGTAATGGCATTTTTAATAAACAACGGGAATATTACGCTTATTGCACAATTATAAAATAAATAAAGTAGTTGTCAGTTGTCCGAATCAAATGTGGTTCCACTATGACGGCGCGCCATGGCATAATGTACAATTTCTGACAAACTTTTGCAGCAAGGATATGAAACTGACTGGATTCTTCAAATAACTCGTTAAAGAATTAAATTTAGAACTTGGTTTTAATGGTGCAAAGAGGGTGTAAAACATTTACAAAAAAAATTTATAAATCCGAAATTGTTTCACCATCACTTGCGACACTAATTATTTTTTTTAATAACTCGTTTACAAATTAAAATTTCAACTTGGTTTCAATGGCGTAAATGGGTGCAAATAGGACTCAAAATATTTATAAAAAGTTTTCAAAAATGTTCAATTGTTTCCCCAGCGTAAAGTTGGCGAAACATGAAGTTTTTTCATTATACTTTGGTAACGAATAAAAATTAGAAATTAGTTTTGATGGTACAAAGAGCCGCAAATTGGACGCAAAACGTTCACATACGAAAAAATGTAATATTTAGAAATTGTTTCGCCAGCATGAAGTTGTCGAAATATTTAAATTGTTGCGCCTACTGCTGTTTCGCCAACTTCACGGACCTCATAATATCTTTATTTGTAAAACTTTTTGGTTTGGTATTTAATATACAAGTGCTTTCTCTCTACAAAGATTAATTTCCATAAACTCAAATATTAAATTGAAATGTTACTGTCACATAGCGAGGTTATATTTATAGGAAATTGTAGTTGTCAGCAAAAGACATGTTCACACAGGCCTACGTCCATTGTTGACGTCACAACTTCAAGTACCAATTAATAGTAGCGTTTTCGTAAATATGTACAATGCCAAGAACATTTCCTTATTTAACAACATGTTTGGAATATACAAGCTGACTTTGAAATACATGGAATAAATTTAACAATAGTCCAGGAAGTTTAGCATTTCACTTCGGAAAAATTTATAGTGAGCTATAAATTGGTGTACACGTACCTTTCAGCTCCTCAAACAATCTGTGAAAAGTCCCAAAGATTCCGGTGTATGCATAACTTTTGACAGCGTAAGAACGGCCCAAATAAGTACCTTTTTCAGTTTGTTTGCCAATTTCTTCGTTCCCATCGATCCTACGGCTATGAAGTGTACTTATAAAAAAGAAAGAACAGAAAATTCTCTACAAAAAAAGTGATATAAACTTTATTGATAGAACTAGTCCTTTCCACGTAAACAGGCGTGAAACATCAGAATAAGTTTTGTGGTTGCGCGCCGCTGCGTGGTGCGTTCTGTGTGGCGATGCAAATAGCAGCTGCGCTGAAAAATGAAGCTTTCCAGAAGTTTACCAACAACTACTTCTCCATAAAACGCCCGGACAAATATTTCTGCAGAACATGGAGTGACATGATTATTGAACAGGAGCTCATGAAATCTTTTAAATCTTGAGAAGGCTTCACACGTGGCAGAAGTACGAAGGACAGCGTTTTAAGTAAATGGATCCTCGGACTATTGACTGCGAGTAACATTTCCGAAGGCCTGGAGAGTTTCTGTGGACTTTCTTTCGACACCAGGGATCAACATATCGTTGCCAGAGATTCTCGCATCAACAGAGACCGTGAAGATGTACAGAAGTTACTTCAGTGGTTTCAATGTCATAATCCTGTCCCTGATATCCAACAAATTATGTCCATCGCAACGGGGTTAACTGGCGACGAGAAAATCAACTGCCACAATGCTAAGAAGATCGCCACTGCTGTGATGGAGAAGAAGATTGGTGAAAATTTCAAAGATATTAAATACTCCCGCGCGGACAGAGTACTTTTGCTTTTAACAGTCAGCAGTAACGTCAAAGTACAAATACAACAGTACCTATCAACCCATTATTGTTGTTCCAAAGAATCAGTGCCATTAAAAGATCGGATGCAGAGCTCCGTATTTACATCAAACATGAATTAGTTCCGTTCCCGCTATCAATGTTCGTTCTTGGGGACCTGCGCAAAGGAAAAAAAACTGCTTTGTTTGACGTCTTCGAGCAATCAGTAACTGAACTTGATTTTACAACAGTCACGTAAGTCATCGACGGAGGATTCCTCTTAGTCTTCGATGGATACAACAATAGCACCAACAGCGTGAAAGCCATGGAACAACGTCGTCGTGCAGCAATGTTCATCTGTCAGTCCAGTTGAGTATGTTACCCCCCACAGTCGATGCGGCTAAAGAGCACCTATATCGTGTCTACTACCAGCTGCAGAAGTGGTTAGGGAACGAGCTGAACCCTCAAGATTTTGGATGGGTATTCAAAAACGGCTTATTGGAGCCAATAAAAACCTCGCAACCTCCTGCCCCGGATTGTCCTTTGAACATGATTTTTTGTAATTTATTGTTCGAAAGGCTGTGGCGCTTGTGCGGCTGTCGAAAGTTGGGATTACAATGTTCAGCATTTTGTGGCAAATGTCATGGGACATATTACTTGAATGCTGCCCCAATCGAAGACAACAATCTCGAAAAAATAACTGATATCGACGATCAAAGCAGCTCACTATAAATTTTTCCGAAGATGAGTCCATTTTTCGTCTAAAGTTCCTGTACTACAAATGATTACACTAGTAATTACTCTAAATATGCTATTTGTTCCCCACATGTTATTACACATATAGATTTACAAACGCCGATATGTTAATTATTAGTATACTTTATTTACAGGCAAAACATATTACAGCCTTTTCAGTAACAAGTTACAACATTAAAAATGTGCTGAAACGAACTATTAATCTCCTAAATTCTCCACTTCCACTAATATGCAAAATAAGCTCCTTCTGTTCTTACTCTTATTATCAATGGCATTAATTGTGGATCGAATTTTGCCGAAAGGTAATGCTTGCAGAGTCATTTTGTCGAAATCCATAAGATGGTGATGTACATAGTATCTTCTCTAAAATAAGTACCTGATTTAGTACTCTTATTTATTTATATATAGAAAGTTCTAAACTTTATATTTAAGTCAAAAATATTTTTACTATTACTCAAAACATTTACGGTAAACCCTATGTATATATATAATAATAAGTAAGAAATTTGCTTGGATAACATTTGAGGCACTGTAGTGTGCAGGAAATTACCGCAAGTACAGGACAAGCCCCAGGTATAACTTGAGCAGCTCTTTCAATGTCGTACCACATTTCTCCTAGAAAAGTATTACACGCTTTGCAAAACTCCTTTTCGTGAATGCTAAGCAGCGGAATATATGTTTTGCCATTTAAACTTGTCTCCAAGTCTGCTGTCAGCTGGCCAATATAAAATCAAATAATTTTCCAATTTATGAAATTTATTCAAAACTTACACCAACGGATTCATCAAGAGGTTGTTTGAGTGTTACGTCAAAGTTTATATATTGTTTCTTCTTCTCCGTAGTTACGTTCAGAAAAAGTTGTGTAACATTGTTTTTAGAACAAACCACAGCCCGACGTAGATAAATTTTCGGCAACACTTTCTGTAAAAATTAGGTTAAAATGTTTGATTCTTAGGATAGTGCGTTGAACTTAACATCACAGCTGAAAATCAGTAATAATAGCATCCATCGTATTCCAAAGGATAGAATCATTTTTCAGTTTTTTTGTAGTTTATAGCGCGATCAACACTATACTGACGTAAGTATACATGTACATGGCAATGGTTAATGAGTCATGACTTAAACAGGAAATTGCAAGCACGAACCGTATAATGAACTGGTGTAGTGATTAGAATCAGTCAGTAATATCACAATTTGTACCATAACATTATTTTTAATGGTATCCTGTCCGGGAAAAATTATTTTCTATGAGTACTTGGATAATAGAAAACGAACTGTGATTACAAAAATATCTAGATGTTTCCGCGTTTGAATATTATTTTCGAAATGTACGAGTTCCTCGCTATAACATTACTTCCTATGTACGTTATAATGTCGAAGTTTGACAAAAAATATGTTAAATAAAATATAACAAAATGTATATGGAATATAGTAAAGTGATTCTTCTTTATTGCATTTATCAACATTGAAACAAAATTGAATTTTTAACTATTAATTAACTTAAATGTGAAAATCAATTGTGGCCGTCATAATAATTTCTCCTGTAGATTTACTTCTTAGTGCAGTCACATTTTCTTGCAATAACAGCGCGAATTCCTTTTAACATGATTTATACAAGGTCCTTACATATCCCCGACTTATTTTATTCCATCCTTCAATAATGTTTTCATGTAATCGATATTTCGAATTTACGGGTTTTTTGCGCAATTCTCCCTTCATTTTACCCCACCAACGAGGCTGCTTGATGGCCAATCCATAAAAGCAATATGATGATCTCTAATTCAACTTGCAATTATCTTTGCAGTGTTTTAAGCAGCCCCATCCTGTAAGTAGAGGATTTGCCTGTAGTAGATTACTTTCAAGAATTTTCCGGTATATTACTGCATTACAGCGCCTTCAATAAACAGCAGACTACCAGCGCTTTGACCAAACATGCAACACCAAATCATTACCTAAGCGGAAAATTCTAATTTCGAACCTAATAATTGTTATGTACGCTTCATTTGGTAATCTTATGATACGCTTGCGACTATCTCAAACACAAACCTCAACGCGAGATACGCCGCTCCAAATTATAGATTCCCATTTCCGGGGGTATAATTTTGATGGTGCTTATCCACTTTAATAAATATGATTTCTGTTTGAGAGCCAACATAGGTTTCTCTTTCGCCGGAGGATTGATTTAATAAATTTAAAAAATTATAATTTCGTTTACTTCTTCCATATAAAAACGGTACCCCATTTTTTACCGTATTCCATATTCCAGTTGTTTCCTAAGCACATCATCGTCTATTTTTCTTAATAATCTTCTTCTTAGGCACGCAAAGAAACTATAGACAGCGATCTATATTTCTTAAACATATCGCTACTCCACGTGCTAAATAATTGTACCACACGTTTTCTTGTAGAATAAGAATTTTTTAATACCATAGCAATAAAACAGCCAGATTTTGCTATTGCAAATATTTGCAAATATTTGCAATTGTTGTTCTATATCTCAAAGCAACTGATAATCGACTAAGATCAACAAAACATGTGTAGAACAAACTAGTATGACGGCAGCTACTAATTTTCCATATTTGATTTAATGTAAATTATCAATTTTAATTTTGTTTCATTCTCTATAAATGTAATAAAGAACTGTAGTTACTGTATTCAATATAGATTTTGTTGTATATTGTATATATATTGTAATTTAGCGTATTTTAATTTTTTTGCAGACCAATAACCGTAAAACCTGCATAGGACGAATTATTATGAGGAGAGGCTGGTAATGAAAATAACAAATATGATACTTTATTTTATGGGTGAATACAAATAAGTTCACACAAATTCATATCTATAACAAATTTTTTAGTACGTAATACTAAATCCAAGTTTATATATTAAATGAAAATATCAAAATACAGAAAACCGGATGGAAAAAATCAAAACTGCTGAAGTAGTTAATAATCCTATAAGAAGTCACGCAAATATTTAGAAATCCTATTAAGCTCGCCGTAAATGTTTTAAATTACAGTGTAGTGTTGTATGCCATTAAATAAATATATAAAATAGGAAAGAAAAATCGTCAAACTTCATTAACAAATAAATTAGAAAATCTAATCAGAATATTAAATCGAATTTAGTTGAGATTTTTATAAATATGATAAGAACGTTTTTGGGAATTGTGCTGACACTTTAATAAATTTTCTGGAAAAGAAAAATCAATTGAAGAAGTCATACGAGCACGCACATTTAATTAAGTTGCTCCGTTGTTACGAACTGAAAGTAGATCACGAGTGTATTAAAAACAGGAATTTGAAGATGTTCTGTAGTGCTAAGCATAACAAAGTTCCATCGACAAGCAGGACAGAATCTCATTTGCTTTAATATTATTGTCTATTTCATTTATTACAATGTTTCACATGCCAAAGGTAAGAATTTGAAGCGAAGTCTTTTATTAAACAAGATACAAACCTCTAAAAAGATGTTACTAATTTTATTTATTAATATCAAGAAAAGTTTCATATATTGTCTAACTTTGACGGATTTAACTATTTTGATTCATTTTACGAAATTAAAGAGACTGCTGAACAATTTTCGGGTAGTTCGAAGTCATTTTCAGTTGTTACAAATACACCACAATTTTAATTAAGAATTTCCCAAATACGAGTGATATTTTAATACCAAGTCAATCCCGGTTAGAGTACATTCAAAATCTTGTGTTTGAGTTTTCAATAGAGATGAGTTAAATTGTTAAATATCTTGACATAATTTAGAACTATGGTGTTGGTGTTTCACTGCCAAAGACTTCGGAGATTAAATATCTAAGGGAAAAGATGTTAAATGTATTTATTCAAAATGCGTATTACCCTAATGAGGGTTACTTCTTAGAAACAAAACGCCCTTAGCGTGGATTGTAACTCAATCCACGTTATTGTGTCGGAAGTGTTCGGAGAACTTTTTAGAAACACGCTTGGAATTCGACTTTCTGCAGAAAGTGTTTGAGCTTCCATTTGTATGTCACTTCAAAAATGCTCGAAATAGGTATTGCTTGCTTTGCCCAAGCTTTTTTCCTTAATAGTTAACACGCAAATATACGTTCTACTACCAACCAAAGTAGAAAGTATCAAAGCAGACAGCTGAAAATTAAAATATATCTCCGGCTTTTCCCGCAGATTTGAGATATTGATTTCCATTTTCAGGTCGTACACTGTATACAATTTTGGTTCATATTTTAAATTCTTTATATTTTTCTACGTTTTATAACAAAATATCTATCGAAAGTTGCCAACTCGCACTTTAAATACGTCTGTAGTTAATTTAAATTAAATACAATGTGGCGAATGCTTCAGAAGCTCACCAGAAATAAGAATACAAATTTATAATGTGAGTATTAATTGGTAACAAATAATGAGCTTCTATATATTCTCCTAATAACTGATTCTTACCTACGTTTTTGGGTATTCTTGAAGATGTTTAAAATAATTAAATGACTGCGTTATATATAATTACTAATAAAATTGCAGCAAACACTGGCTACCACAAAAATGAATACTTGTTTTAAACTTTTTCTGTATGGAATTTATTATTTCAAGAACTTAATTGATTACAATTGAGTACTGAGTTGTGCCATTTTTACAACCTAAAATTTGACTAATATTTATCTTCGAAAGCTTTTCAACTGTATGAATCTCAACAATTAAAATAACATCTAATACTCAAAATAATTGAAAATATTTCACAGTTATTGTTTCTTGAAAGAATTTACAAAAATTTTAAAAATACATTATTTTAGGTACTGTTATCAAACGTTACATAAAATAAAATTTAAAATTAGTAAATTAAAAATGAGAAACTTGGCATCTTTTCTCAGAAACTATTTTATTAATTTGGGGTCTAATTTTTTGAAAAATGTCAAATGTTAACCCCGCGCTGTGTAAAGACTCACTAATATTTGAAAAAAAGTAATTCTTCACGAAGGTATGTAGCAGGACAGCTGGATAATGGTATTTTATAAAAGATACTGTCCCAGAATTTACCCATATTACCCAAGAAAACCACGAAAAGCGAAGTCACGACAGACAACTCGGGGATTAGAATTCTAGGACTCCCATTTAAAAGGTAAACCCTATACCGCTGAGCCACCTGATACGATTACTCACTGAAATCTGTGCTCTTTGGTTACCCCTCCGACTATAGATAGCGGGCGGATGGAGGTAGAAGCACGGTCAACATCGTCCGTTGCGCACAACACCAACGTGTACGTCACAAGCTTGTGTTTCGTTCTTTTAGCGCCCAGCCAATTGCATTCCGACAAGGAATGACTTCTACTTTCACTCCTGGTATGTACTAGCAAATATTTCCAAGATTCTTGCAGCAAACATACGCATTTCGGTTAAAAGTTCTGGGAAGTAGAATAACAATCTGGAATTAATCTGGGCTGCCTTGCACTTGATTTCAATCAATTCCATTTGCATAATACTTTTTGCTCCTTCGGCGTTAAAAGAAAACGGAGCACTAAATAGGTAAAAATTATTTGCACATGCCTTGAATCCTTCAAAT
This sequence comes from Limonius californicus, assembly GCA_014611495.1. NCBI lineage: Eukaryota > Metazoa > Arthropoda > Insecta > Coleoptera > Elateridae > Limonius > Limonius californicus. Next base: position 5,739 of record JABXWE010021196.1, on the reverse strand, counting down.
CGGTTTTGAATTTTAAATAATGATTCTTGATATTAAACCAAAGCACAATTTTAGTTGTTCCTTCTTATTCCAAGTTTTAACCTAGATGCAGCCCCACATAAATGTGAAAACAGAAAAACAAAAACTCTGCAGTTTTAAATTTATTGCCAAAATAACAATATAATCACGCGGTTGGTTCCTCATCGGCAGCCGCGAAAATACCAGCCACCAGAAAATTGTGTTCCTTACAAAATACTACTATAATTTGCAATGCTATGTATATAATATTTTTTTAATTCCATTTTAATATTTTAATGAAGCTGGGGTGGCTCAGTGGTATGACAGCCAACCTTTGGATGTAATTGTCCGAACGCTTCCCGGTTCGAATCACTCCGGGGGTCGCGAATATTTCTAATTCCCTGGGAGGACGGCGCTTCGTATTACGGTCGCTTTAGAGAAATAATAAGACCATAAACCAAAATATCGAAACACCAGGCAGGTTAAGCACGGTTACGCACCAACACGGTAACCCGCAGAATCGGGCCCTGTTGTGCATAGCATAAAGTAGCTTAGCTTTGCCTCACGCCGCCTCAACACTGCGCAAGCGGTACAAACGGGGCTCACGATTATGATATTTTAATAAAAACTGTAAGCTTCGGGCCACCGGTCACACCTTAGGGCACGTGTTTGACACCACTGTTGCAGGCAATATAATGTTTGAAGAGCCACAGGCCATTTTTAAAGTGTTGTAGCTGTTATTACGTTAGATAATATAACAAATTTGACAACAAAATATGGATAACTAGAAAACCGTACAAAGATACAGTCAACCATTTACAAAACCTTTCCGATCTTATAATATTTTCAAGCAACGAAACTTATGAAACAGCCAATTTTGGCAATAATTATAATAAATTCTCAATTTAGCTATCCACTGGTATTGCTGTGATCGACTGTGGGGATGATGTTTTTAGAGATTTCTACCTTAGCGCTGAGGAGAAACACATGGCAGAGAAGAGGCCGATTCCCAGCAGTGGGACAAAAAGGCCGTGAATGATGAAATGTTTAAAATTGTCTCTATTTTCTGACACACATTTTCTAATTCGTTTTAAAAACGATATTCGAACACGAGCCAGCCTGTCAGGTGTAATTGATGGACATGTCTCGATTATTCTATTTTCTAAATTATGTTCATCTACTACCGGATGTTTAGTGAATTATATAGCAACTTTTAGATGGACCTGGATGTACAACTCCTCATCCAATCCCATTTATTCCAAATACATTATTTAAGTAATTCTAAACAATCTAACTGTAATGAGCAGGGCAGTCATCATGTCGGTACCAAAGTCTTCGTCGCACAATGAGTTTTACGCCTTCCAACAACCTAACTAAAACGTCAAGGAAATCCATGTTAAGTTGTCCAGTTAAATTTACATGGAAGAAGTTTGATCGAATAGTATGGTTACCTAGTATGCCTACTAAACATTTTGAGAAAAACTATTAAAAAGGGGGTATCACGTATGTATCTAGTGCGAATTCCCTTGCGCAGGGTTATGCCTATTAATTTCATTTTGTGTCATCAGTGGATCTACACGAAGTTGATTTTAAAAGAAATTACTAAATTGCAATTTCTTTGATGGTCATTTACATGCAAGTAACGTGATAGGAATACCCACATTTGTGCATTTTTGCATGGTTTTCCCGGTAGGCCTAATCCATGTTTATAAAATTATAATTCTTCCTCGTCATCGTCTTCAATCTCTGGCACTTTTTCCTTTTCGTTTTCTTCAATATCACTTTGTTTCTCTGATGTATACGATGTTCATGATACGATCATCGATAGGGTTTCTGTCACCGTATTCCGATTCTTCTATGTTAATATCATCAGAAGTATCACAGGAATCAACATCAGGAGTGGCATTGCGGTATGATTGCCCACAACAATGACAATAAACTACGGAACATGGCTATCCCACTCTTCAAGACCCACAATTTGCGCAAACACCTTTCGAACGATTACATATATTGTGTTGAGGAGCACATCCAACGCAGGTGGTAATAACGTCGTTAAAGGCTCCAAAAGATTGTTATTCATTACCCATCCCAACTGTTCAAGATTCAACTCACTGTCTAACCTGTTTTGTACCTGGTGGTGGGAGTGATGAAAATTTGACCGGTCTACTATGACATAAACCCCATCGAAGATTTACAGTCAAATACACCAGAGAAACACAGTGATACTAAAGAAGATGAAAATAAAAAGTGCCACAAGATGATGACAACAAGAAAGAATCATAATTTTGTAAACATGAATGCCTACGTAAAAAAATACATTCTACCTCGAAAGTGGTGTGCAAACGAACGCATCCCTGTTATTGCTTTATTCTATACAGTTGATGCTTGGTGGGCCATATAACGTAAAAATGGTTGCTTGTACATAAAAGCTTTATATGACCTTTTTTAGAGAATTGTTCAAGGTACAATTTTTACAAAACTACAATTGTGGTAATTTTCGTGACCTTGTAAAAGTATGCAAGGCCCGCATAATATCGATGGGGACTTTCGCACGTTACTTATAACGCTTAAATAAAGGTGTGTGCAAAAATCCAGCGGGGTTAGAATTTTTTGGCGTCAGCTCAACTTGTATTGTTATAAGTGGGTAACATTGATCAAATTAAATATATTAAAATAGAGGATTTTAGTTACAATGTACATAAGTTGCGTTGCGTCAACCGCTTTTAACGGGCCCTGTATTTGAAAGTGTTACAATATTTTGCTACCGTGGAGTTCTACTTTATAAATTTTTGATTACTTATACAAGAGATGTATGGGTCGCCGCCTACATTATGGTATATAACAACACAGTTGTAAACTCGGTTAAATAACTCTTTAAATACTAAATTTGCGAAAAAAGTTGTCGAAGTATTAATTGGCAAACAATTCGTTTTTAAGATATATCCCAATTTACAACTTTTAAACCCAATTTTTCACTTCTGGTTCAGTTTTCATCCACTTTTCACAGTCAATTGTACAGTTTTCCATATAAAATCGGAAGAATTAAAAAAGTTATTTATTTTTTAGTGAACTGATATAAAAGAACTTTAAAGCGCGGTAGCTCCGCATGGCGAATTTTCAAAAAGATTATTAGGTAATTTAAGTGATAAATAATCTCAACTATAAGTGGTTAAACTGTTACGTACATGTTTAGAATCACCCTGTATACACTCAGCGTTATTTCATTTAGTAACAATACTAAAAGCACACTACGACCTTCACGAAATAAGTTTTTAAAACAGTCCAGGGACAAGGATACTAGAAAATTGGGGATCACGTACGTGTGGCAATAAAAACTCCCTTTGCCTTGAGTTACAGCTTAATGAGTTCTATACAAAATTGTGTTTTACGAACTTCAGTACTTACATTAGGTAATACCCTGTTGTGTGGTGGTGAACTGCGAAGTCTACTCCGACTCCACATAAAACTAGAAAAAGGAAAACACACGTTAATTGAGTGCAAAATATATAGGCAATAGAAAAACGACTTTATTTGCAAGACAGAAATACTAATTTATTGCACGAAATTAATAATAATTATTAATAGTATAATTTTACGTAAAAGATATTTATAGTTAATATTTAACCTTAACAGAAGTCAACCTCAAGGTCATTAAATAATCCCAGGAGCAATCTGTCAAGGAAACATCAAACATTTGATATAAAATGTGATTTCTAGCTAAAAAGAAAATACATAGCGTAAGCACCAAATTGCTCTTTCTTTCATAAACAAATTACCAAATGCTCTTGAACTTCTATCGTATTACCCCTAAAAAACTAAATTAATATTTTTTCATAATATAAACTGAAAATGCATGAACGATAAACAAAATTTTATTAAACTGGGCATTACTTGTACAGCATGTTCATTAAAAAAAAAACTCGCAGCTGGCCATGGTAAATTTACGTATAGTGTCTTCTTACAGCATGCACTTTATAGGAAGCGAAATAACGAAATTTACTAATTTTTAAATCAGTACGTAAAACACGATTTAATTGGCAATAAAACAAATTTCCGCCTGTATACACTGGTATACACATGTTAGTTGATTTTCTGAACATTTTGAACTTTATAATTAAATAATAATTAGATCTTCACGTTTCATTTCCGAAACAGGTCGATTCCAAATGGCTTACCGTTAAAATGTATTCCTATGTATACGTCAAAGTGTGTCACATATCCCACAAAACCCCGAAATCTGATTGTTATGGTTATTGTCGTTTATAAGTGACATTATGACTGTCAATTGTAACATATGGCCTAAGCCATACCTTGCTAAAAATTTCGAAGCCTGCTAAAGTTTTTTTTTTAATGAACATACTGTATATAGGAGAAGGTAAAGTTATAATTTGATGCCGCGATCAAACAATTGCCTAATAAAATACGCCCTTTTACCGGTATAAATATCGGCGTTTCATAGAACGCTATGCATAAATTTTCAACATTTTTTCCCATCAGAATTTAATTACGTAGGATAAGCGGCTTATTTGTACCTATTGTCCTAGAGGAAATAATAAAACTTGATACTTATCTATATAGCACATCGGTTTTGTTAATTATCCATTATAATAAGATAAGTATTTGTGGTTTATAGAATAATAATGAGCATTTTGTTTTTTCTTGAACTTAATATTTTATAATTGCTTTGGTAAATCTACTTTCTCGGGTATCCAGTTGGTCAACCAGAAAACTGTAGATTTACAGAAATAGTCACTGACATGTAGTGATTTTTTAATATCATCAATGTTACCATCCATATCTCATCATCGCGCTGCAAATAATTTGAAAAGAAATTAGTTAGAATTTTATTTTACAATTTTGTCTTCTTAGAGTGCTTTATCTCTTACGAGACGTAGCGATCTTCTCTCATATGCCTGTGTTGCGCGTTTTTATACAATTTTGTGCAAGAATAAAAAATATCGGGACAACGACTAAAGAATTTATATTTACAAGTTCAGACACCACTAACAGCTATTTTCGGATGATCTCCGTTAAGAGATTTTCTGTAGAGGTTTCCAACCTTAACTATCATCATAAACAGCTTCTTTGTCCCACTGCTGGACACCGGCCTCCTTTTTGGGTTTTTATTTGGCGATAAGATAGAAACACGAAAGACCTACAATTTCAGACCGAGTGTGAACGATAGAGGTTTTTAGTATTAAGATCTCACAGTTGCTAACCAGATTGCGAAATTGTTTGTGGTTGGTTGCATCACAACATGTTTATAAGTAGTAATGCTGAGGAGTCGATACCAAGCCATAATCGACGTTTTGCCCAGAAAACGAGCGCTCTGCCAACTGAGCTTTCAAAAGCATATGCGTTTAGTAATAGATATACTATTAATAACAATTTTAGCAGATCTCTATTTACTTAACACAGATTTCAATGAACTAAAACGTTATTTTCAGAAGCAATATAAGCTATAGCAACGGTGAAATTATAGAAACAGCAGTTTGGTGCTGCTTTTTGTTTTAAATTTTTTTCGTAGGTCGTAGATCAAAAATGTGTGGTGGTAGCTCAGTTGGTAGAGCGCTCGCTTTCTGAATAAAACGTCGATTCTGGCTTGGGTTCGAAACCTAAGCAGAACTATGCAGATTTATAAAAATCTTGTCTGCAACCCACCACACACAATTTCCCAATTCGGCTTGCAACCGTGGGATCTTAATGCTAAAAACCTTCTCTGGAATTTCTGTCGTTCGGATT
>JABXWE010021194.1:0-38246 GCA_014611495.1 Limonius californicus | reverse complement strand
CCGTCGCTAGGCAATGGCAAACCAGCGAGATATTTTGCTTAGTAAATCTCCTATGGCGTAGAAGTGTTTAGGCGTCTCGTGGTTTGGAACTGTAGGTCCTCTACGTCTGAGGTACTTTACAACCAGCAATACAAACACAGGATAGCATATAGCTACGTATCGTACATAATCAAGCACTCGAAGAAGAAAAAAGTTGATACATTTTGTGATAACGACTATTACTGGTTTCTACAAATTTAAAATAATAAAATTGCACAGTGGAATTACAAATTAAATGTAATTAGATATTAAGCATTCGTAGAAGGACTTCTCACTGTGGTTGTCGTACTGAGTAACCTAATTCTATTCAATCTCCAAAATTTCCCTGTATAAACACTAAAGGAATACATAAAAAAATATAAGTAGAAAAAAGCACCCAATTGAGGATTCGATCTGCGACCTTTACCTCGCCAAGCAACCAATGGTTCACTGGCACAGGCGGGTCGTTATTCAGTATAATACGCGTACCGAGGGAATACTCTTACTTATTTAACTTAAAATGTCATGTAATGACTTAATCACTGTAATCGATGTAAACTAAGATTTAACAATAGCTACATAGATTATATATGAGAACTTCGGTATTCCTACGATATTTCCCTGTGTTCAGGATGCGCTGTATGTAAAATTTTAAGCGCAATAGGGTTCCTTACATACATTTCAAATTGAAGTTTAAGAGATTCAAAACTTGCCCATTATACAAAATATTTCAGAATAATAATTATTAGTAGCACAAATATGGCAGAAAAAAATGTAATTAATAAATACTGATACGGAACCACATACAAGAATGTATTAATACACTGGCATGTGTCAAATGACCTGCCTACTAGAGTTTGAATGGTAATATTATAAGTTTAGTCTTAAGATACAGATCGAGCGTTTATTATACTAATAAACTCACAAAATTCCTAAAAGCATATTTTTTTACAGTATGCTACTAAGCATTTTTCTACATGGCAATTGTAATCATCACACAATTTGCTGAATGTACTTGTACAGATTGCACATAGATTTGGATACGATTGTGATGGCTCGGTGGTAAGAGAGTCAGGCTTAGGATGTAATAGTCCAAATGCGTTCCGAATCACTCCAGGGTCAGAAATGTTTCTAATTCCCTGGGTGGTCGGTATTGGGTCCCAGTCTCCATTTGCTATTGGGGACCAAATTAATACCACCCCTCGAGTTACGGTCGCATTAGACGAATAAGAAGGCTCTAAGCATACATACACACTATACACCAAGAAAGTTAAGAAAGTTAAGCGCAGCAACCAGCAGAGTTGGGCCCAGCACAAACTAGCTCAGCCTTTCCTCACACTGCCTCGATACTACTTAAGAGATACAAAAGAGGATCGCATTAATGATTATGAATATGATAATTAAAAAAACAATACACTAACGTTGAAGCACATACTATACTAAAAAAGTGCGTCTACATTAGTTACTCTTATTACATAAATTGTAATGTGTCGAAAGACATTGAAGTTAGTGTTCAATAAAAAAAAGAAACTAGTGTATTGTGTAAATGTTAAGTACCTGACAAATAGAAATAAATTTTACTATTATTAGTATTAACTACCCAAGTAACAATTTTAGTTTTAACGTATGCTAGAAGAGCACTACATAACTTATTTTTAAAATTATTTATAAATCTAATAAATCTCCGACGATTCTGTTAAAGCGAGTTAAAATCATTATAATAGTGAAAAGGACCACCGTGAGAAGATACTGCGTGGCAACTTATAAAAGTTCTTTAAAAACTTCTGGTTTAATGGATGTTCTGAACATTTTTATAGAAATAAAATTAGCATCATAACATACGACTTCGGCGACTAACGACATGTATGGCTACATTCAGTTCACTTAGCCTCTGTTTCCTGTCACAGTCCCAAGAACACCTCCTCAAGCAAATAAATTCTAGAGAAAGAAAACATAAAGCCTATTGCACTTAAAGAAGGTTTTATCAGCATCACTATTTGCTCCAATAAAACTCTTACAATACGAGGTGTGTTCAATTGCAACCCATCTTTGCTTCATAAAAAATATATTCAACAATTTAATTACAAATAATTACCGTGACAGTTAAGGCACCTATCCTATTGTTTTACTAACCGACGTATACCCTGCTCATAGAATTCTTGAAGATTGAAGAAGTCTTCCACAGCTATCTGTACTTCTGCGTCAGACTCAAAATGCCGACCTTTTAACGCCTTTTTCAGCGGTCCAAAAATATGGAAAGATGCTCTAAAATCCTCTATTTCTTTCGTTGAAGATTTTCTTTTACCACATTAATAACATGAGGCTTAGCATTTTCGTGCAGCAAAATGATCCCAGGCCCAAGTTTTCCTGGACGTTTCCGTCATACTGCTTGATGAAGCTTGTTCAGAGTTTCATTGTACAGATTTACATTTACATTTACTCCAGGTTGCTTAAACTCTATCAACAAGAGTCCTTTATGGTCGAAAAAAAATGTTAACATCGCCTTGCCTGCAGAAGGTTGTGCTTTAAACTTCTTCGGTGGTGGTAAACTTGAATGATTCCACTGCATCGACGATAACTTACTGGATGGCTCGTAGTAATGGCATCAAGTTTCGCCACCAGCAACTACTGACAGAAGAAAGTCATCACTATTTTGCATATAGTCTGTGAGGTGTTGCACAGATAAGCCCATTCGCAAGCATTTTTATTCATTTTGTCACAAGAGACGAGGAATCCATTGCGAACAAACTTTGCTATAACCAACACCAACAAGTTCTGAAATTTCTCTATTTTAAATTCGACGATTTTTTCTAAGAAGGCCTTCCACACATCCCATATTGTTTTCTGTTAATGCAGTACACCGTGCACCAGGTCGCGGCTCATCCATAGTCCCCTCTTTTCCATTCTTAAATTTTCGGCACCATTCCTCCACAGTTGGGTACGCAATACATGCACTTCCATAGACTGCTTGCATTCGCGTATGAATCTGCACACCCTCAGCGCATAAAAATGGTGGAACCGCACGCTGATCAAATTTGGACGGATTTTCAACAACAAACGCCATTTCAAAATCGAAGTTTTAAAAGTCAGAATCAAATTCAAACACCAGAAACTTATTAATGTGTTGCTTACAAACACGATTATTGCATTTGGTTTCAAGGTTAAGTTGATCAAAGGTGGGTTTAAGTTGAACAAGGCTCGTATGTTTGTTTTATGGAGGTTCGAATCCAAACTTTATTACTTTTGGACAAATAAGATTTGCAATCAAGCATTATTTGTCGCTTGAAGATAATTTCTGTTAGAAAACTATATTTTGCTCTTGGAATCCACACAAAGCAGAAGCCCCTTTACCAAAGGATTAATAGCTAAAAAGTTTTAAAGAAGCTTTCATCAATGCGTTTTTAAGCGAGCTATAAGACAATGAAGAGTTGTGAATGATTTGACCTTAAGACAAGTTATTCAAGATTAATTGAGATCTTTTCTTAAAACAATATTAGAGCATAATTCAATCAACAGGCCTTAAAAGCGGGGACCATTGAAAATAAATGAGTAATAAGTCTTCCAATACGTATCGAAAGGACAATGAGACGGTTACGAGAGTTTTAAGTATCCTAATGACCTTTTGAAATATACAGATCACACTAGTGTTACAGCATGTTACAAGGTTTCATTTCATAAGTTGTATCTAAATAAACATAGAAATTTAGTATATTTTTATTTGAAATCTATATAATTTATTCAAACATTTAACAACACTAAGTTTATACAGATTTTAATAAAATACGAAATAAGTACATCATTTTTCTAAAACACCTCTGCGCCAAATATAATTTGCTTAATATAATTTCTGTCAAACATAATAGAAATATGGTTTATGTTTTATATATTTCAAAATTGCGTTCAATATTCGCAGTAACATACTTTAATTGTAATTATGTAAATAAATAAAACTAAACAACCCGTTACAAAATTAAAAAAACATATTTGAATATTAAACTAAACAAAATGTTTTTATTATAAATAAACAAATACATTAACTGATATAGAAATCATCAGTATTTAAATATGTAAAAATAAGAATAAAGTACGCGCTACGATTTCTCTTTGTTGTAAACAAACCAGTGCTTTTACAGATTGGATATTCCGTATAATAATAGCAGTTTAGATAGAGGGGACCTACACAAGTGGACATTTTCAAATATAATTAGAACCAAACAATACACAAATTGCATAATACATACTTATTCTGTGTTAATACTAACTTGTACGTGTCGCCCACATTCCGTTAATATATTTATTCTGTTTTAGGTAAAAGAAGATTGGAAATACGTAGCCATGGTCCTGGACAGGCTGTTCCTCTGGATCTTCACCCTCGCCGTGCTGGTGGGAACGGCGGGGATTATCCTTCAGGCGCCCACTCTGTACGATGACCGTGTTCCAATAGACGTCCGTCTGTCGGAAATCGCGTCAACCACGCCAAACCCCACATAGCTTCATCGCTTTAGAATCCCTTGTTAATTAATTTTTACATATTTGAATTGCGTAGTTGGATGTAGGGCGGAACATTCTGGATCCGAGCGTGATTTGCTGTTCAATGCCTTGTCTAAACGCTGGGTTAGTTTAATTACAAATTTGAAATTGTGGGAAAGTTTGTGTTTACCATGTTGTGTACGGGTTGGAAGTTAGTTTGTCTTTCAATGTCCCAGATGGCCATTATTTGCTTTTATTGGGCAGCGTGTGCTAAATTTATGTTGTTATGATTAGGAAATGAGATGGCCACACAGGAGTATCACGTCCGTTTCGAGCATATTCAAGAGGAGGAATATAACTGAGCAACAAAAATGGTACATAGACTCTACAGACATCGTAACATAAGCAGTTGTTAAATTTTATTTGAATTTCAATCTTTACGGTTTTAAACTATTTTCGATGGTTATAATATATAATTACATTTTGTTAAACATATAGGGTGTCCACAACGATAAAACGCCTTGTAACGCTGTTCAGGAGTCCACCGATCTGGAAAATTATTTTGAAATTAATTTCAAACTATTATCCCCTAATGGGCTGGTGCACCATTTTGTTGGGATCACATATTTTGTTTAATTATCAGTGGAAGATTTTCTAGTAGTATTTGAAAATTTTCATTTAAAAATTTAGGAAATTTTCATCATGGAAACGATTTGGCAGAATAGAAGGTCCAATTAAATAATTTTTATACCATACCTGCATATTGATGACTTCGAAGTTGAGTTGCCTAGGGTTCACATCTCCTACACATGATTATTATGAGTACTGTAAAGCCCATTCTGCGTAAATGCCTCATCTGTCTACAAAATATTGGCAATAATATTAGGATTTTCATGATATTGATTCAATAGCTATTAACAGTACCTCCCAGTTTAGATTCAGGAGGTACCATTCTACGGTACAATCATGCCATAGAGTTGTAAACATTATCAACGCGGCTTTTGATTCCAAATGCTATTGTCCTGCAGTACTTACAGACATCAAGCAAGCATTTGATAAAGTATGGCATGATGACCTTTTACACAAGATCAAGAATCTTATGCCAAGTGAGTACTACCTTCTATTTAGATCGTACTTGTCAGATCGTTACTTTCAAATAAAATATGGCCAACAGTATTCTGACTTCCGACCAATCAACTCTAGAGTACCTCAAGGAAGTGTCCTTGGGCCTCTGCTATATATATATTGTATACTGCAGATGTTCCGACAACAACAGATACGTACATAGGCACCTTTGTTGATGACATAGTCCTTCTGTCTAGTCATACCAATCCTCATACCACATCCTTAAAATTACAAAACCATTTATCTACCCTACAGACCTGGCTAAACAAATGGCGAATAAAAGTAAATGAAACAAAAAGCACTCACTTTAACTTTACTCTAAATGGCACCGAATGTCCATCAGTGTACCTGAACAATATATGTATCCCTCAAGCAAATGAAGCCCGCTATCTAGGTCTTCATTTGGACAGGCGACTCACACGGAAACCTCATATACTGAAAAAAGAAAAGAAATTGACCTGTGAATTAAGCAAATGTACTGGTCACTAGGCAGAAAGTCCTGCCTCTCCCTTGAAAACAAAATCCTGCCCTATAAAGCAATAATACACCCCATATGGACTTATAGCATTGAGCTTTGGGGTTGATCCTGTAAATCCAATGTTAACATCATTCAACGTGTACAATCCAAGACCCTAAGAATGCTTGTAAATGCTCCGTGGTATGACAGCAATTTGACACTGCAAACTGACCTAGATATAACAACGGTAGAAGAAGAGCGAACAAAAAGAAGTTACAAACACTTTCTGCGACTACAAGTCCATCCAAACATTCTTGCATCCAACCTACAACAGGATCCCCCACCAAGAAGACTAAAAATGAAGAAATAGCCCAGTGACCTAAAAGGAGACTAGCTCTTCTGTAACGCGGTAACATCGCTGGATGGATTTCCCCCTCACGTCAATAATGTCATCACACTCATCACATTAACTCATAGAACATTTATTGTAATTGGTTCTGATGGTGAATTTGTCATATAACCAATAAATAAAAAAAATTTACAGTACCTAACTCGTGCATTGTAATCCTGTGGTAATAAGTGTTGCACATTCGTTTTTCGAAAAGGATATAGGCCGTTGTCGTGTAATATTCTGTGGACTGTCGAATTTGGTATGCCTACAATTCGAAAAATACCACGTATGCTTGCTTTTCATAGGCTCACATTCAATTTAAGTCTAACACATTTTCTTCAATATTCGATCTCTTATCATAAATGGACGACCATTACTGCCTCTTTTTAGAACAACACTTCCTACCTCTCGTAGTCGTTGGTCAGTTCGTTGAATAACTGTGTGGTTTGGATGTCTTCTAGTTGGATAGCGTTCAGCATATATCCTTGCCGCTGCATTCCTATTACCACCAACCTCTCCAAAAATCCAAATCATGTCAGTGTACTAAGCAAATGTGTATTCCATTAATGGAAGTAAAACGGAATTTACAGAAAAGAACAGAAAAATGTGTTTCGCCACTGTAAAATTCGGAATAACAGTGTCAATCTAAATCTACTACTTGCTTAGATTTGCCGTTATGCTATATCTACATCTTGGGTTCTAGACAAAAACTTAGGTTCAAAAGTCTGCAATATGAACTTGTGCAGACATCATTTTTATTGTTAATATCATTTTTGAAGAAGAACTACTTCATTGGTTAATATACTATTACTTTAACTTTGTTGCTAAAGATAAGCAGCATTAGAATTTCAAACTTCAAAAAGCTCGTGTGAAAAACTAATCTGTGAAAAATAATTTAGCTGTTTTGTATTATGCATTGCTGAACAACGCTACGAGGCGTTTTACCTCAACTTATGGGACACCATGTATAGTTACACAACAACAATTACCTATACCTATAGAAGAATTTACAACAGCGACCCAAACATTTCCTAAACTGGTTTTTTGCTACACTCTTAATGGAACATTTAGTAAAAATTATGTAAACAAGCGGTCCTGGGCTAGAGATCAGCGCGTTGGACTTCCACGTTGTAGGTCTACCCCTACAAGCTACTGGGAATTGAACCCTAGACTCTAGGAATCAATTTCCAGTATCGGAACATGGGTTTTTAAAGGATGTTCTCCCTCGCAAGGCAGCGAGGTATTCTGCCCAGTAAGAGTTTTCTAAAGTAGAAGTGTTTACACTTTCCGTGGTTTGGAGCCCACGTTAAGCTTTAGGTCCTCTATGTCTGTGGCATCTTAAAACACCCAACACAGAAATAGGAGAAAAAATAGCTACGTCTCGTAAAGCGATAACGCACTCCGAAAAGTAGAAGAGATAGGCCAAACTAGTTCCACCCTGTTAATTACCAATTTGTTTAACTTTTAAAAAATAAATAATAGCTTGAGCTTAACAAACAGCTTGTGAAATTGGTATGTAGGCATACGTCGGACAAACTTGTATTCCAAAGCGTTAAACCATAGAAACAAAACATTTTTGAAAAAAAAAATTACCTGGACGTTTGGACAAAGCTACAAAATTAAGCGTGCCCTAAGTGGCATTCCAATTTCCGCATCATTCATCCAACTACAAATGGAGGGCGTCCTCCGCGTAGGAATTGAGCTAACAAATTCACTAAAAAACGCCGCACGGCTTTCTCTCTTATCAAAGGATGCGCCGTATAAGCGTTCATTACGATCGCACAATAATCTACTGAGTGTTTTGTGTGACTCCGGTGTAGCATAGAAAAGATCTTTAGATTGTTAACGTTCAAACTAACTCTGAGCCTAATTAGTCATCGAGGTATGCATCTAAGCGGCGAAGTGAATTACGCTTATGATCTACTTTTCGTTCACGTAGTTATTCTGCTACATTGTATTATTTTCGGTAAGCAGTTCTGCTTTATTTGCTCATCGGCGCAGAACGGTTTCTGTTGAAGCAAGCTGTATACTAGAAAGTGGATACTTTAATTCTACACTAATCGTACCAATCTAATGAACTAACAGCGATAATTTGCACTAGTGGCTACCGCTTATGTATAATTATTATTTGTGCACGTTGTTAACAAAATATGTTAATTGCTGTTTTTAAATTCTTTCTGTGATTGGAAAAAATATATAACGACAAAAATACAAAAATATTTTATTGGATCTACATATAGAATTGCAGAGAAGTATGGGAATGTTTGATGTTCTAGCAATTGTAGTAGTATACTTGCATCCTGAGCTAAAGGTTGGCGGTTCAAATGTCAGTGGACCACGTTGTAGGAATTAATTACAATTATTTTTAGTTTTATTTATTGATAATTGTATTTCCTTATATGTATAGTTGTAAGGAAAGTATTTGGAATTTGTAAATTGTAATTCCTCAGTGTTTCAGTTCTTCCTGGCTTTTCTTGGGTACGAAAGCAGGATATAGTTGATTACTGTTAATTTTGCTAAATCACATTTTAAAAACAAATGTTAGATTTAAATGATTTATGCAACGTTTTATAAACAAAAATCGTTCTAAACGTTTTAAAATTGAGATTTATTTAACGTGGTGATAAAACTGTTACAGTAATGGAAATGTGTAATATACGAAATGTCGCAAGGATTCAGCAAATTCTCTTGAAATTTTCAGCGCATGAAGCGCCGAAAGTTGCGAAAGTAGTTTGTTGACTTTTAGGGCTAAGTACAGCTACAAGTTACTGCCATAATGTTGCTTTGCCGAAGCTTTTAAAAATTCAAGAGGCTCGAGTTGCTTGCTGAAACTTGCTTTTAAACTTTTTGCATTTTAAAACATACGTCAAAGAGTTTTTTTGATTTAGTTCCTCGTTAAGAAAACTATAAATCGAGAACAAAACGGATATATTTTCAAATTTCTGTTTGGACGCAAGAAACTAAAACAGTAGAAGCCGTTTTCTGCGAAGCTTTTAGCCGCGTTTTTCCTCCTGTTTTCCTCTGTGTATTTGCATTCGCTTCCACACTTAAAATGGTAAATAACGATCGCGTAAGGGAGTCTGGGTAGACTTGCCCCACGTTAAATTTTAAATATTTAGATGATTTATGAAGTATGAGTCACTCTAAATATTCGCCCACTATTGCTCAGCACTAAGTGTTATATAAATAAATTTAAAAAATTAAATAAGTACCTATATTATAATGAATAAGTAAGTATAATAGAATGTTCGCAAATTGAGAGAAATTCGATAGATTATGTAGTAGTTCGTTATTTAATAAATAAGAACCGCTCCGTATCATCAGGTGGCTTTCAGAGGCGCCGAAAATAGGGGATGGGCAAAAACAGTATAGTATAATCTTTCCAATTTTTGATCAGGGTTTGCCATAAAATCACATCATTAGTTTAATATGCAAAATAAGATTTTAACATGATTTTGGCAGCTGTCCAGCTAAAGTGTAGTCGTCATCAATCTACTTATTTAAAAATAAAATAGTAATAATGCAGCATTACCTACTTTTTTTCTCAGGCATTACATTGTCTTAGGAAAATGAGAAATGGAAAATTACAAAGCGGCATATGCATTCTGAAGGCATTAATAATAAATCAAAATATGTATAAGAAATGGGGTTGTAGGTCATTTGCCCGCCACTTGCTCGCCGCCGTTTGCTCACCGCCGATTGCTCTATTGCTGCCTGCTCGCTGGGAGCGATGCTCGCCAAGACACTTGCTCGCCTTCCGTTTGTTCGACAGCCAACTTGGTAGCGGTACTAAGTATAACTGCACCAACGCAGAAAAACTAGCATATATTTTGTCAGACGCCTTCGTTTATAAAATAATTTTATACATCTTCTGCTTCATAATTTGAAACTTTACTTTTATTTTCTGATACCGTAGGTATAGGGAAAGTATTACTATTTTTTTAAATAGATTTTTATATGTTAAGGCAATATTCGTTTATGTAAATGCTCTGACTGGATAACTGTTTATGAAAATTTTTGGAAACTATATCAGTGAAGCAAATTTAACAATATTTCGAGAAGTTGTTTTTTAAAAATAATTTAAAAATCTGTACACCATAAGAATCAAATACACTGCTAGCTAATTTTATCAAGACCAAATAAATATCAAATACTAGGGTAGTATAGGGTATACGAATTCAACTACAGGACAGGCAACCCTGCTTTGATTATAACATTCCTTAGAGGAATGAAAGATTTTGAAAATTACCCACAGTGTAACACCAAATGCCGACAGATATTTTATTTTGAGAATAAATTGCTTGTCGACCATCTTTTTCAGCGAGCAATCGGCAATCGAGCAAACGGTGGTGAGCGAATGGACGAACACCAAGAAAAAGGTATTATAATTCCATTTTAAACTTATATAGATATCAAAATATCAAAATGCCTTAAAACAACAAGCAGAAGTTAATGTAATAATGGCGAGGCTCTACACCCCATGAAGGAGTTTGTCCTACAAATCGGAAGGTCAGAGCTCCCATATCTATGCTCTCACACCCGATTGTCGCTTGTCAAATTTATGATACGTGGTGAGCACCACGCAGTCGACTAACACATTATTACCTCTTGTTCATCCGAACGCAGGTATCCAATTATGTGAAGCGACTGGGCAGACCACCCTCCAGGCATCGAGTCGAGATTTGAACTCCGATCTTCCGCACTATTGTATTTTGTTATTATACTATGAAAATTATAGTTAATTGCAACATCCTTTATCTTAAGATCGATTGTTTTCAAACGGCTCTGCTTGGCAGGACCACGTTTTCTATTTAAAAGGGCAGGTCATGTTTGTGGAAAAATGTACTGCTAGTGCTTTGATTAATATTAATGTTAATAGAGAAACCGTCAAGTTATTGTTGTTGATAGCAAAAATATATTTGTTTCCATAGACGATATTTACGTTTTGTATTATTTTGAAAAATGATTTATATTTAAAGTTAATTATTAAATAAACAATGTTTAAATTCTTTTTAAATTGGCCTTACATCAAAATTAAATATATTTAAGATCTGCTTGGGTTCCATATTTTCTGAACAAAGTTGAAATTAAATCTTGGCTTTGTATTTTATGTGTGATTAAATTTTTTTATGTCCTGCACAGTTTATATTCCGTTTTGTTTTTAACCAAAGTTATAGCTCCTGCAAAACAGGAACGTTGGTTGCTGCTATAACATTGCGAAATAAATATTATATACAGGGTTTAAAATTGACTTACGCACATAGTTCCTTTTGGTCCAATTATTTTACAGCTAAAGTGTACATTTTTTATATAGAAAAAATACTGTATCTGCCTATAGTAACATGTAGAAGTACCTAATTTCCAGAAGTACAAAATGTTCCTTTACTAAACAGCGCCGGTATTACTTTAAAAAACGTTAGCTATTTCCCTGTCCTTTCCGTTTACTAAACATCATTGTTGTGCGTAATATCAAAAATAATGTATTCCATAAACAAAAAATTGCAAATTCTATAACTGAACACATGTTATAAACATTTTTATTTCAACTGCAAGATGTACAATCTTGTTAAATTTATAAAAATAATGATGTAAAGTTTATTTTTATTTCAATAGGCGTTTTACTATAAATAGTTTTAATTTGCTTGCATTTTTCGGTTTTGTAAGGAGGAAAACTAAACAATAACAAGTACAGGTACAGCATATTTTCTGTCTAGGAAACTTTTTTACAAAGAGACAAAGAGTTGAACATTTAAAATTTATCATTGAGATCCCTATAGTGTGTTAGCCTGTTCTAAACCCTGTATACATCGCAAATGGTTTAACAAATTACTACTTTAATGAATCATTTGCTTCTGAATATTCATTAACAAGTAACATTTACAAATATACACAAACAAAAATTAACTCAAAAATGTGACACACAAAAATGTCCGATCGAAGTCCAGACAAGTGTTTTACTCTGCAAGGCCTACCTTTACCAGAAATTATAAAGATTATTCTGTACAAACTCTAAATTTCAGGACGTTGGGGTGATAGTTCATCAACATATTTGTAACCCCTTTAGGGAAATTTGCGTCGGCGGTCACGATCTTCTTAAATTCGGATGATTGCCTTCAAGAATATTAAAACCGTAAGGGCGGTGTCTGAAGATCCAGACCTAATTATTTTCGACGAAATTTGTCGCGTAATCGAACGTGATGACCAAATAAGTAAGCAGAGTTATTAAAGTAATGTTGATAATTATATTTATTATCGTCCTTGTATGTATTTATATAACGAAGGTGCATTATTTTGAATTCACCGTAGAAAAAGTCCCGTGAGCCCAAAAGTTTGAAAACTGTGTATGAAAAGCGCAAAATCATTGTTTACTGTAATCACTAGTGGAGCATCAGACCATGTGTATGTATGTATAATTAATTTATTTAAATATGGAAATTGATGATATCATGCCCACGAATAATTTCAATTTTTCCTACTTAACAACCAACTCAGCTTAGTGTCATTTTTTTCATACGCAATTTTCAAATCTTCCACAAATAATACCGATATTATGGGAGCTAGTAAATGTGAAAAAATATTTATAAGCACATATTTGTTCTGTATTGTATGTTAAATGCAGTCAAAGAACTGACTACCAAGATGGCTGGAAGTTACGCCTTTTCTTTTCCTACGTGCAGTGGGGTGCGGAGTAAAACTAAATATCCAAGAGTTAAATTCTTAATCGTAACATACAAATATCTACCACAGCTACGCCACTGTCTAAGTACAAGTGATTCCTTGAAATTAATTCTCTCTTGAAAACTTCAAGCCATCCTGATAGTTTTTCCGTGATCAAGTTAGGTGTAAAGTAAATAATTCTAGGACCCATTTTATAACAAAAATATACCGACTTAGTAAAATTTGTGAATCCCGGCAAAGGGATTTTTAAAAAAGTATATATTGTAAATCTTTAACTGTTTTAACATATCTGAAATTTTTGTTGTATGAATGCGTTTATTTTTTAAAACAAGATTCCTAGAGGCCTATTGTACGTCGTTGTTCCAAGATTCTATCCATTGTTTGGAGTGTATATCTAATTAGTATGGTTGATTTTTTCAAATTCTTGATATAATATTTGTGTTTTAGTGTAATACTACACTGGTTGTTAGTGATACCTAAATTGATGCTTTTCTATAAGTTTACTTTTTAAGAATGTTTGAATACTTACTAAAACGCATTTTGTATCTTTCATTTGCATTTGTGTGTACAAATGATGTTATAAATGCTGCCAAGATAAGTTAACACTAATAATGCAACAGAATAAATGACATAATATAAATAATTTCTATGTATCTGTAAAGAACAGATTTATTAATAAACCTGTTTTTATAAAAACATATTTTTCATTTAAAGGACTATCTCAAATTTCTTTGTCTGAATTCGTTTCCTCCTAGGTACTTAAGCAATATTCTTAGTTTTGCTTCTTCAAAATATGGTAATATAGTGCGAATTACGTTGTTGGAATAAAGGTAATGGTTTGATTGATTGATTGTACGGGGAGGGTTGTTTCTGCCCTTTGACACTGCAGCTCCTTGGGTCTATTGTGCATCTCCTTCTGTCGCTAGTCGCTGTCAAGTGGATCCGTCCCCATTATCAGCTCTAGGAGTTCGTTAATCAGACTGACTTGCAGTTGTATCTCGTTGGGATTAGTGCCCTCAAAAATATGATGTCTTCTACGAGCTAAGGCTTCGCATTGGAATATCATGTGGGAGGCTGTTTCTTCTTCCTCGCCACATTGCAGGCATATGGGGTGTTTGTTATATAGCCCCATGTTGTGAAGATGATGTCTGAAGTGCTAGTGTCTCCTTAAGGGTCCTATCACTATTCCAATTTGACTCCTACTAAGTTGCAGAACTGTTTTAGCACGTGTGTGAAAGTCGCTGACCATCATATCTTTACTTTGCCTGTGTCGAGATGAGAATTTCCAGTATTCCGAATGTTTGAATACGATCCATTATTTAACTGCTCGTCTCGCTGTCCGCTTAGTTAGACCGACAACAGATTCAGTGAACGGTGTTTCAGATCCTAGTTTGCTAGTTTATCTGCGTTTTCATTTCCTTCTATGCCTCTGTGGCCTGGTATCCGCACAAGTTTTACCTTTTTAGAGTTTGCCAGTGTTGGGAGACTACCAAGGCAGTTCCAGACAAGTTTTGCCTCCATCTGATTTGAATTCAGTGCTTTCAAAGCTGCCTAACTGTCAGAGATAATAAGGATGGTTTTGTTTGTATAGCCCCTTCTTATGTTCTCTTCTATTACTGCTAAAATTGCATAGGTTTCAGCTTGGAATATTGTGGCAGTTTGGCCTAGAGATATGAAGGTACTATATTTTGGTTTTGCTGCCGTATATACCAACTCCGGTTCCGTTGCTCGTGCGTGAACCGTTTATATACTATACTAAGCTTTTATCCCAGTCTCGTGGTTCCCCTTGATCCCATTCTTCACGGTTTATCCGTACTTTGAAGGGTTTGTGAAAATGTATTTTGTGAACATGTAGTCCGTTCCCATTTTTAATTTTTGGCCAGATACTACATTTATTATTTTGGAGTGTCCCCATGTGTGTCGGGTGTTTCTCCAATTACCCGTGCAGTTTAGGCCATACGCTCCCATGCGTGCCTCGCCCTTGTTTATTATGTCTAGGGGAGGAAATTGCAGGATTTACTGTGATTTACTTTGGGCCACCATACTAGTGAGCCATAGGTTATTATCGGTCTTATCACCGTTGCGTAAAGCCAATGGACCGCTTTTGGTTTTAGTCCCCATTTATTTCCAAAGGCTCTTCTTGCCATCATCAAGGTTGTTTTTTCCTTTGCAAATTTATTGCAAATGTTGGTTCCAGATCAACTTGGTGTCTAAAATCAAGTATTTGGCCTCCCCCTTGATTTGCAAAGTTTCTCCGCAGAGTTCCGGGGGATTTATGCCTCCGTGATTTCTCTTCCTAGCGAAAGGTAACAGCCTGGTTTCTGCAGGATTTATTGTAAGGTTTTCCTTGTTACACCATATTTCGACCTTAGCCAGAACAATTTGCATTATTTCTGAAATTATATTACCGTGCTTACCCTCTATAAGGACGACCATATCGTCTGCATAACCAAGGGTAAAGTAGCCTTCATTATGCAGGTTTGTGAGGAGTTCGTTTATAACCAGATCCCAAGGTAAGGAGGCTCCTGGTTAGCGACACCTCCAATCTCCATCTCTTCGTCGCATAATATGGCTTGTACTGTTGACTTTGTAGCATCTTTCTTATCATAAGGTGTCGTCAATACCATGTCTCCTAGCCGCTTGAATCATTGATTCAAAGGAGGTATTGTCAAAGGCCCCCTGTATGTCAAGGAAGGCTCCTAAAGCGATTTCCTTGTTTTGTAGGCAACGCTTTATCCTGTTGAGCAGGGTATAGCTTTCACATGATTTGCCTGGTAAGTAGACATGTTGGTTTAGATGTAGAGGTTTCTCTATGAGTGCCCCTTATCTTATGTGCCTTTCTACCAGTTTTTCCATCGTTTTCAGTATGCTGGATGGTAGACTTATTGGTCTAAATTCCTTAACTTGGGCGTATGAGTTTTGACCCGGTTTTGGTACGAAGGCCACTTTGACAGGTCGCCAGGTTCGAGCTACATGGCCTAGGGCCAAGCTAGCTCGAAATAGCCTGCACAACACTGGTATTAAGACTTGCTTCCCTTCTTGTAGCATTACTGGGAGGATGTCATCAGGTCCGGGAGATTTATAGAATTTGAAGGTGTTGACAGCCCAGTTTATTTTGTCATAATCGATTACGCAGTTTTTCTTCAATCTTCTCTTGCAGCTCTGTAAAAAGAGTTATTAGAGTTAATAGGATTTGGCTGGGTTATTATTACTGATCCTGGAACGTGACTTTGGAGCAAAAGCTCCACAGTCTCTTTGCATGTAGCAGTGAAGTTTCGTGAGGGGTTTTTTAAAGGACCTACGGGGTTTAGGGCTTTTTAGCCAAGATACGGTGCAGTCTTGCCCCTTCAGATGTATCTTCAACACCTTAGCAGAGCTTCCTCCACGAATCCCTCTTAGCCTCCCTTACCATTTTATTGTAATCGGTGAGGGCTCTAGAGTATTTGTCCCAATCACCTGTTGCTTTTGCTCTATTGAAGTTTCCGAGCATTGTCTAGCGAGCTCATTGTTCCACCACCCCACCTTTTTATTAGTGGTTGTTTCTTGATGGACAGTTATTCTGATATGAGGTTAGAATAGATTTTTGTAGTTGATCTGCTACAGCCCCAATTTCGAAGGTGTTGTTGCGAGCCATGTTTATATTGGCCTAGATATTTGCCTTAGGCCTAGGTCTACCTTATAGGAGTTCCAATCTTTTTTCTACACCAGAAACATCCCATTTTGTTGTTTTCCTGCATATTTCGGAGGGTCCTAGGATTAGGTTTATGACCTCCTTCCTAACAGTTGTTACGAAGGTGGGTTCATTGCCACATTTATTACATGCAGGTTATTACAACAAATAAAGGCTAGCAAAGACTCACCTTTATTGTTCGTGTTGCTGCTGTCCCAAACTGTATCATTAGAGTTTGAATCTGCCCCTATCATCAGTTCAGTTCTGGTATCCTTGGCAACGGTTCAGTAACAGCTCTAACTCAGGTGTTGGTGACGGTGTTGGTGAGTCGTATGATAGGTAAGCGGAAGTTAGAATACGTTTCACACTGCTCCCTTGCGACAGAAGGTCTATACTTATCGTAGATAGATCTTTGAAACAGGAATTCATCATAGGTAAGATGTTAATTTTATTTCCTACTTAAATGCAGGTTCTTGGTGTTTTTACTGTTGTGTCATAGATTACCTTACCTGCGGTTATAGTTATAGCAGAACTGTCACTTCATGTACTGTGAAAACATTGTTTGTTTCAGACCAGCAGAAAAAAATAACCCATAAGAATTTTTATCTTGCAGAATACAAATAAAAGGTGAATACGTATCTACGTTTTTTAAAAATGTTGAAATATAACGTCTACACTATGTACTATAGCCGTCATGTAACTTAGTGGTAGATTGTCTCTATTTCAAATAAAAAACATAATCGATCCAGGTTTGATTTCCAGTGATGCTACAGTACACATTTTTTAAATGATTTTTAAAATTCAAATGTTAGTCGGGTGTATCACAACGCCTTAGCTCGCAAAATTAGGTAGAATACTATTAGCTGCAGACGTACTGTTGCTTATGCAACTAAGTTCTTGTGGAATTACCGCTATCGTTATTATACTATTGTTGCCGTTTGTGGTAGTTTAATTGAATCTACAATTAAGTAGGATTTTATGTGGAAGCAAAGATTCAACAGTGCAGAGGAATACCATGGGGTGTCCTTTTTCGTTTTTTACGGATATAATCAGCCCACTACCTTTCTCTGTAACGTTCGTGTATTTTTCAGCGCTCTTAGAGTTTAAATATTCAAATGTTCGTGAAGTATGTCCCAGTGGCTGAATTCGCAAAAATTTCACTTTGGGAACCGTCGGCTAGTGCGAGATAGACAGCAATTCAGTCTGTATTTAACAACTCTAAGAATACAGTTGTGTAGCTTTGAAGAGAATATTTGAGGGCAGCTTAGTATATCTGGTGTTAATTATCGTTTTATCGTTTACCATTGACATGTTAGATCGGATTTTGTTCAGTAAATGTATTTATAGCCATGGTGAACAACCTAAAACTTTTTGATTTGTTCACTCTTTCTTTGTGTATATTTTGCAAATAGCTTGAAGACAAGAGAGGAAGGTTAACAAGGTAAGTTCGAGGACATGAGTTGTCGTTTCTTCACCCCTTTTACGAGAATCACGTAAATATAGGTATAAGAAGCTGTTCTGCTTAAATCAATGTAATAATTACCACTGGAGTTTTGGTTTTCTAGAAAGAACACTTTTGGTAACTCAGACGTGCTTCGTTTAAGATAGAGCTCGTTCATTTGGATGTGGCGACATTTATTTAGACATATTTAGCGGCCGCGTGTAACTAAAACCCACACTCTGTTAAATAATTTGTACTTTCGTGGTGAACGCTGCTGATACTTTCCTGTCAGCGTAGGGCGCCTCAAATACGTATTGAACGCCTACTTTTTGTTAGTACTCTCCCTTTACATTTTCTCCACATCCAAATTGATGAATTTTAATAAAACGCGAGTAAATTGGTATTAGATAACCGCTCCACCTTCAGTATCGGAGCTTTATCGTGTGAACTGAATCCTTCTGCAATATTATCGGAGCCAACTCAACGTTTTTTTTAAGTATATCTCACATTCCTATTAATAGTTGACTATTTCGTAATTTCACACGGATTTATTATTATAAGCCCAACAGTCCACGATATTCTAGATTTTATTAATAGGCTCAATTAGTCTGTGCGACATCCAACAATAAGCAGGATAGAACCAACAAAATTATTCCGTTTCCTTCTCCATCCCTTACAACAAAATAACACTAGAAAACAAACGTGTTACTAAAATAGTCAAACAAGAGTAAAACTAACAAAATTTTGATTTATAGACTTACCTGTGAAAACCTAGTTTAATAAAGAGAACTTATAGAGGACCAAAATAGATTTATCTAAAAAAAATTTGGATACGTTTAATCGTAACTAACGAGAAATGGTATTAACTCTTCTAACTTAAATAGAACATCCTATATATTTTTACATAATTAGATAATTCTACTAATTCTCAATTCAACGATGTATAATGTCCATATTTTACTAAGATTGTTTAAGAATTGTTTAAAAACTAGTTAAACTTGAAATTTTATTATTCAAGCCTTAGGGAACAATGTCTGTTCTTAGTATAGCATTGAAAATATAGCTTATCGCGGTTATGCCTTTCTACGGTATCTCCTCCTGTGCTTACTCTTATCATCAGATAATCCACTGTGGTGCCAAAATTTTTAATATTCGCTTATTCGCGATCTTCTCTTTCAAAATTGTCAGACAAACCCGATTTCCCTTCTTTTCTTGTACAAGCAGCCGTGTTAATGGTCTGATTATCAGTATCAGGCTTTGTAGTTTCAAGTTTTTATGGGACATCACGAATTATTTTATCTTGTATTATCTTCCGAAAATAATCCTAGTGTGGTAGTTATAGAGTATAGGAGATTTTTTGGTATATAACGGCTGCATACAACATAAGATTCACTGAGGTACGTGTTACGGGCCAAACGAGCTTTTTCGTCGACCCGCAACAGGGTAAGTGGAAAAAAGCCTACAGCTTAGCTTAGAGGAATAGTGGTGGTTCACGGAAACTGCTTACGGGAGGGAAATTTTCCTAGTTGTGTACAGGGTATGTCGAAATTAACGGGCGCTACCTTCCAAATCACAGCTGATTGCAGGTTCTCGTGGAAGGCCGAGAATCCAACAGCTTACGGAAATCGGACTTACCTTTATTGTGCCTCCCTCCTGTTTATAAAACTTGCAAAGTTCATGCACACACAATACAAAATATACAACAATAAAAGATGTAATAAATTTCAAAACACGTATAATTAACCTTTTGAAAATAAATGAAGATACAAAAAAAATATGACAGCAGATGGTGATATTATAGTTCACTACTACACACGCTTAAATTGAACGTTTAAAAGGAGGAACTCGCCGCCCTTGTCAAGAATAATTCGGTGAATGGAGTAGAGAGAGAGGCAGGCTTGTGTTCTTAAGAAGCGGGAAAATCCACGGGCACACCCCTGAAGACTGGATCGTATGGAGTCAACGTTAAAGCCCAAAACTTCATTGCGTTCGCCGCAACAGCGGCACTACCAGAGGGACAGGAAATGTGCTCGATATTTTTCCGCCAAAGGCGATCGGCAATTTCGTAATGAGTTGCCTTTCCAGGGATACAATTCCAGCGTGTTTCTTTAAATGCGACACTTACCGATGGTTCTGTTCATCCCACGGTGAAAACAGCGATACGAAAATCACGCGATAGACACCCATCGAAAAAGATAATATAGCGATTGACTTAAAAGTGGCAATTAAAATAGAATTTTGATTCCTATGGAGCGACAATTAAAATACGAGTTTAATTTAGATGAAGTGGTACTATCAAATGACCAACATACGGTCAAATTATATGTCTAAGGGGGGTTCTATTTGTAGGTAGACGGGTGATACGATAGTAAGGTGTGTCTCTGACATTAGTAGAATGCCTATTTTATTACGTCGTAAAAATGTGTTCACCTTCTGGCGATGTTGTACCAATCTGTTGACGTTCCACAGTGACATTTTATATAGTTGAGCCATTTTCTATACTGTTTTGATTCATTAGGGTCTTTCCAATTCTATTCGTTTATATTAATTCTTCCATTTTATTTTTTATCATCCCCTATTGTGTATTAACTGACTAGCCTAGGTTATAGTTTTGATACATGACCGAAATTTGGGTTGCGTATTCATTAATGGATTGTTTTATTAGCGCTTGTATTGTATTGTATTGCATTGTTTGTTGTATTGGACCAAACTGCTGTTTCTTTATTTGTTAACTGCGGTCTAAGTATGAGACGTGCAAACGGTTGCTATAACTGTGTTGCTGGAAATATCTCTAATTTGCTTCTACACTTCGCAGACTGTAGTTTGGGGGGTGTTTCCCTTGTCAAAGAACACTTTAGTTCTTAGTGCTTTAGTTCCATCGGTTTTTTTTCTGTTCATGTTTTGTAGTCGTGGTTGCCTGCGCACTCCACACAGCGATAGGGTCAGTAGCAATAGTTTTACGTATATCCGTAGCACTGGCATCTTTTACGTTGTACGATATCTCTTTTTATATGCGGTGGCTCTATTTTTACGATAACTTTCAGCAAGATTTTAATGTTAAAGATCTCAGTGTTATTGTCTTTTGTTTATAAATCTACAAAGAATAGATTTAACGGGATTTTTGGTTCTGTGTCTTTCTTTGACTTGATGCCCAAGGTTGGTAAAGGTTTATTTTGTTTTGTCTTTGTCTGTCTTGAGCAATGTTTATTATGTAGTAGATACAGATTGGTAGTGACCGTTCACTTTTCTTAACTGCTTTGTTTTTCATTTTCTGCTTTTTTTCGTCTTCGGTCATAGCATTAACTACTTCCTGCCTGTTTTGAGTAAGAACAAACTGTTAGTATTCTCGTTTGCCTATTGGGCTTCTTTCACCAGCAAATGAGAGACTCTTCACTTGCTTGTGACTTATTGTTCTCGTCGAATATATTATCGACGGGGACGTCCTGACTTTCTTCGTGGTGTGATTCTGATGTAAAAAGGTTGAGAGCAGAGCAGTAATTGTATTGATTCGCTGTTTGTTACCAATCGAGCTTTTTCGACGATTAGTAACTAGCTTGATGGAAAAGGGCCTACAGCTTAGCTCAGAGGAGTAGGGGGAGTTCGTGAAAATCGCTTATGGGAGAAAATATTTAGTTGTGTACAGGGCGAGTCAAAATAAGTGGGCGCCACCTTCAAAATCCAGCTCATTGTAGGTCCTTGTGGAAGGCCGAGAAGCCAACAGCTTACGGGAACGGAACTTACCGTGATTGTGCCTCCTCCTATATCTATTTAAAGCTTGCAAAATCCTTACACCAACAAGTACAAAAGACACAATAAGAGACAGTAAACTTTAAAACACATATAATAAAATAGTTAGAATATGACAATACAATAAAATGTCAAATTATAACGTACATAGTTTGAATTACATGGTTAAAATTCTTGAACGTTCAGAGAAATGGACTCGCCGCCACTGCTGCAACGAGATTTACGTTCTGCAATTAGCTACGAAACACCAATGACGCTGAAGTTCACAAAAATAGAATATAATCTAGTAGTTTTATTATAAAACAAATTAACACCACATATGACGACTGAAGGTCGTTTTTTCTTGTAATTGCGTGAAGTTAAATTTGAAATCTGCAAGTTAACGCGAGCAAAAAAAAAGGTTTCTTTGTCACAACACAACAAAAAAACTGGTTCTTTACCTCGATGGAGTAGCGAGTCGGGCACAATCTCGAAGAGTTAACGGGATGATGATGAAAATCTACAGACACACCCTGGAGACGTGATTGATTGAATTCAACAGCCAGGGTCCCGGAACTTTGATGCGCTCTTCGCATCGACGGTAACCGCAAAGGGACGAGAGCTGGTTTTCGGAAATAATCCGCCTAACGGCGATGAGCCAATTCGCAAAGAATTGCCTTTTGTTTGGGTTAAATCCAGGGCTTCGTATTAAATCCGGCAGTAGCCGATGGTCTGTTTATTACCCCTTGGTAAAACAGCGAAACGGAACACATATAACGGACACCCCTCACAAGAAAAACCCAAGAGCCGCCCCTGCAGCACTTGACGTAATTACGGTTTCCGATTGATGGAGATTTCGGACAACCGGAGCCAACAAAGATCGAAAATTGACTGCATTAAAAGCGCAATGAGAACCTGCAATCTCCCCTCAAAATTGCACCATATTTTGAAATGTTACGCAAGAAGTTCTAGAAGGAATTATTAACACGTGAATTCTCGGAAGCGTCCGAAGTCGAGCGCGGAAAAAACAAGAGTCTGCAATTTTGACACAAAGGAAACTATTAACACATCTCAAACTTCGAAAGGCACAACAAAATACCGAAACGGTAACCCAAAATAAGACTGCAATTAAAATAACGTTATTAATTCTGACGAAGCGGCAAACAAATTAAGAAATCAATTCGTATAAAGCGGCACATCTTAAAATGAACATAACATGTTGGCTAGGAAAATTTGTTTTGATGCCCTGGAAATTATTGGGGCTGTTGCCACCTCGTTGTTTGTGGTAACTGTGGCTGCACATAGAACGGTGTCTGCTACTGCGTTTGTGGTTGCGATTGCGACATCATAGCAAGGTTGCTATTCACTGGATTATTATAATACATAGCGATATAGGCACATTATTTTGATCTGTTGTTGGCTGCATATAATGTTGTGTGTGTGTTTCTTTTAAATTTCACGTCAAAGTAGGCGCTGGAAAGTTTATTTCAACCTAACCTCACTTTTCGCGTTTGTACCGTTCGTTGTAGTTGTTTATACTTAGATTTCATTTTTGGACTTTTAGCCTGCAGTTTATAAAATCAGTCTGTTTCAAAAGTAAATTGTGCATTCCATTAGTAAAATACGTCAGTACAGTACAATTTATATTTTAATAATTTTAACTGAAACAGAATCTTTCTTTACAGAATGTCAATTTTACTGCCTGAAATCTCTACCTGTCGGTTGTTTGTGGTTGGTAACGTAACCTATTTATACAAAATGGTTTTCCTACAGGAACAAAATTATCTCAACAAGTTCAGTTAGCACAAAATATTAAAGATAAATGTCCACTTGTATCCCTATCGTTTGCAGTCTGTACAACAAGTACACGAAGCGAGTCGAATATTGTCGGTGGTTCCTAGATATCCTCAGTGAGGGACTTATTGGAAAAACTTTTTTCACTGATGAGGCCTGGTTTTATTTAGATGGATACTTTAATTAGCAAAACATGCGGTTATGGAGTTCAGATACGCCTAGTTTATGGTAGAGACACTCCTTCATCCTCAGAAAATAGGAGTGTTGGTGACCATTTTAAAACGTAGAATAGTTGGACCGTATTTTTTGAAGGAAAAAGTAAGGCAAATGAGCTTATTTATTGAAAAATTAACAAAGATTGTTTCCGGATACTCTGTCAGTAGGAAGGTATTGAGAAGAAATTGTACGGCCCTTTTTCAAAAAGCTTCAAGTCGATGAACTCAAATTTGAATTTTTACAGCAATACGGGACCACTGAGCACACAACACATGATACGAGACTTATTCGACAGACGGATTATTAGTCGAAACACACCAATACCTTATCCTGCGACCTCACGCCATGCAATTTCTTTCGGTTGCCGTATTTAAAGAACTCAATTTTCCAGCGGTCAATACATGACCTGAATGAATTGCAGCATAGAATATTGGAAAAAATTAATGAAACTAATATCGATCCGTATATGTTAATATACGTCAGCAATGGGATTGTGCGAGGACTTCGAACGTGCTTGGGTGAATATTGTTTTTTTCCCGCGCTTGACCTTAACGTTTCCGAGAACTCACGTGTCCCTTATTCTAGATCTTTTCATAAAGTTACGAAATATGGTGCAATGTTGTGGAGGAAGTGCAGGTTCCCGTTGCGAAAGTTCGTCAGTCAGCCTTACATCCTGAATGACTCCGGGCCTTCTCAAATTACATCTTCGGGGAAAGGCCGTTACGGAAAATAAAGTAGGCAACAAGCTTGGGTACGATACGAACGTTCATGAAGAGCGGGTTTTTTCGCGGCGCCTGTTAAATTGAGTTTATCGTACCGAATATTGCATTAGGCAATTAGTATAATTACGACGAAGTCGGATCTAAATAAGTTTTAACAGTGTAGCCTGGTTACAGAACAATTGTTTTTTTCTTCGATTCATTCGGATAAAAGCATTTGAACCCGTGAAAATGTGATTGTTGGGTCTGTTGGTGATACAAGCGTTTGAAATTCCTGTTGCCCTCAACGTCGACTGTCCCCGTTGGAAATAATTCAACTGATCCTGTTGGGAATAATCTGTTTCCCCAGGAGCGTACCTACCAACGTTTCGTTCCCCCTGGTTTCCTGAGGCCCCCTTTCTCGCGTGTACCTGCATCTGGAAACCAACCCTCCCGGAATTGTGCTTACCTCCTCCGAAGTTCAAGGTAAAGAACCAGTTTTTTTGAGCAGTGCAAAATAAACCTTTTTTTCTCGCGCAAACTTGCAAAATTCCACGTTATTGAACTTGTTTTATGCAACCTAAAAGCGATCTTCAGTCGCCATTTGTTTGTTGTTAATTGTAAAAAGATATTAATACTGTATTTTTCCTGTAAACTCTACACCATTGGCCACACAGATTTATTGAAATATCCTAAATATCGTGCGTCAACTGCGGCGAGTTTTGTTTTGTGGACGTTCAAATATTATTTGTAAAACCATAAGAATGCCATTTACTGTCTTTTCTTTTTGTATCGACATTTCAATAATTTCATTGTATGTATTTTAAAATTTACTGCCTCTTTTATTTTTGTGTACTCTGTATTTTTTTGTCTACGAATTTTGAAACCTTAAAGATATAGGAGGAGGCACAATAAAGGTGAGTTCCATTCCCGTAAGCTGTTGGCCTCTCAGCCTTCCACGAGGACCTACAATCAGCTGGATTTGGAAGGTGGCGCCTACAAATTTTGACTTACCCTGTACACAACTAAATATTTCCTCCCGTAAGCGATTTTCACGAACTCCCCCTACTCCTCTGAGCTAAACTGTAGGCCGTTTTCCACCTATCCGGTTACGGGTCGTCGGAGAAGCTCGATTGGCCCGTAACACATTAGGGACAGATTGTATAAATAACTGGAGTTAATAAAAAAAAATGATTTTCGTCTTTTTACGAATCAAAATATTAACCGGTTTTTAGCTGATCCATTTGACAAAATGTATAATTTTATATTAAAAAAAATTAGGTATTCCGAAAAACAGAACAATTGCTGGACAGACCACACGGCGCCGCCTCACTTAAAAAAATTTAGGTGTACCGCCTCCATAAAATAAACCAGCCTTCCCGTTCCTGGTATGTCTTTGGTATTTTTTTAATAATATTTTTTTAATTCCTTTTTGATATGCTCGCTGACCTAAGTTATACGCTGATATCCTCTATTAAATATAATGCCCTCTATATTCGTTCTTCTCTTTCTTCTGTTATGTTGAATAGCATGGTGAATAAAGGGTATTTTTGTCTCAAAAGTCTGTGTTCACTATAAGTATCAATTATACTCCTGTTCGCTTTTATTTTACACTTTATATTATGTAGCGTCAAGCAGTTTTGGAATCTTGACCTACTACCCGTCCTATGAATTGTACAAACCATCGCTTTAGCTTTAGCTAGGCATCCTCCCGTTTTCTGAAATATCATTTATTAACAGGTATACTAGTTTACAGAACTCCTCGTCTTTATGTTGTACCATTACATCCTTCTCCCCTAGGTTTCCGTTTCTCTTCATTTTGATAATTACTATTTCACTTGCTCTCATTCTGGATCTCTTAGTTCTTCCGTGTTCTCTCTTGATTGTTCTCCTCATCATTTTCTGTTTCTAGTTCTATACCCCATAATATTTTTTGAAAATGATATAGCTAACTTTTCATAATGCCTTCATTCTACGCTATGAGATTGCCGTTTTTCTTTTGGTATCCGTTTTGTACTTCCCTAATGTGTTTGTAACAAATTCTTTCATATTCAACTTTTCTTTTAACCTTTAGCAGTTCATATCTACTGCTGTTCTATTCTGTTAGATATTGTAACCATAACAGCTTAGCTTTTCTTCTTCCTTCTATTGCGTTTATAGGTACATCGTTTATCAAACCACTATTACGTCTTCTTGACTATTTTATTTTTTTTTATTATTTTAGGCAACACCGATTTCTCTTTCTATCTCCAATTATGTGTTAACGATGCTGCTAAAATTGTATTTTAAAGTAAAGTGTTGACGGAACTAGCCTCTTCCTTATCGTGTTACAAAAAGAAAGCGTCCATGGAAATTAAAAACCTAGTACACTCTTTTCCTTATGTAATAAATAATACCCCTTTTCTTCATGGTATTTAAAATAACGGCAGAAGCACATCCCTATCTGTTAAAAAAATAGTTGTTTAGGTAAGTTAAGGTTACTTTGTCGGTGCTCGTTATGCTAAACAAATACAATTAAGCTCTAGACCAGTGGTAGTTTTAAGTACAATAAAACAAAACGTGGATCTTGACAATTATATATTAAGCAAAAAAATACAAACTGTTCAAGATCATACACCTTTACCCAAGTTAGTTCTTCATCGCGTATGCTGGCCAGTATATGTACAGTCCAAATTGTTAATTTGGGTTTACATAACGACCCACAAACATAATGGTAGACTTGAACTCCAAATAGAAAATGAAAGGATGGTCTGCTGTGAACTGCTTACGTGGTTTAGTTTCCATTGCTAATCCCGCTAGCATTTCAACTGAAAGAAAATTCATTAGTTAAGTAAACTAAAAATATTCCGAAGAAAATTTTAAATTAAAATAATTACTTAACTACTATAATTATACAAGTGCTATCAAACAACCGCATGTTTATAATTAACTACAAAATCCGATAACTTAAATTTGAGAAAAATATTGATCTAAAACAACTTTGTTGATAGCCATCTCAAAGGTAAGTTTGAAAATGTTTCAGTATAGAAATTTTGAACTGGACTTACCCGCCGTAGCAGCTGCAGCTGTTGTTCCCTCTTCAGTCACTTCAATAAAAGCCTTCTGAACGACTTTGCTGATCTTCAAAGGAACGTTGTCAGTTATTCCGCTAAAATCAGCAGAGTTTTCGAAAGCATCCTTAACGCCCAACTATGAAAAATAGGCTATTATGGCTTAACTGAAATTAAACAACCAAATCTAAACTTACAGCTTGCAATATAGGTTTGAACTCAATGGAGGTTTCAATTTTGAACTTAGGGAGCAAAACTACAACCTCCTCCTCGGTATATTTAGGAGTAACAAGGACATCTGCAATGTGGTTTTCCAATGCACTCAAACCTTCCACTTCGTTAGGCAAAACAATTGTCATGGAAAAATCGTTTCCAAGATAGGGCAACTCCAAGAACTTGGCCTTCAATTCGGAACTTTCATAATAATTGAAGTGGTGCTTAAGTTGCATAAAATCAGTTTTAACTTCATTCTTAGAATCAAGAGAAAAATTCAACTTGCTGGTAAGCCTTGTATTGAATTTATTTAGCCATGTTCCTTGAAAATATAGAGCGTTGATGAGAACAACAATCGTACCTTCTTTTAATTCATCTGATTTGATCAGATCTTTGATTTTAGCATCGGTCTTATCTTCAACCCATTTGTTAATTTCGGAAGCAGCCTGGACATTCTTTGTAAAGTCAATGGTTTGAACTTCAGCGTCGAAATACTTAACAGCGGTGCTTTTGAATGAATCGAGGATGGGTAAACCGTCTTTAACATACATTTTGTTTACAGTATTTAGTTTGTACTTCTCGTTGCCTTTGAGCTTTGAAGTCAGACTTTTGAAAATTGCCTGAATATCTTTCGTTTTATTCGGAAAGTGAAGTCCAAAAGATAGTTGTTCGGCAGTTTGACCCTTGGCTCCAGTGCAAACAAGTGCGAGAACGATGTCTACCGATAAGGGGCATACCAACAAATTTCCAGAGTTATTTTTAAGGAGTTGCTAAAAGTAAACAGGAAGATATTGGATTAGTTTACTTATTGCTGACGTATTGGAGATTATTGTATGTGACATTTCATAAATTTCCAGTCGCTAAATTGTGCGCAACTGTGCTTAGAAGTATACAACTAACTTTACTTATTAGTAATTTTAAGTATGTACTAGTGGTACTTGAATTTATATTTGCCAAAATTTATTTAAGGAACTCACCGTATACACCTCAGAAGCAAACTGCTTCTTTCCTTTAAAG
The DNA here is from genome assembly GCA_014611495.1 of Limonius californicus. Taxonomy (NCBI): domain Eukaryota; kingdom Metazoa; phylum Arthropoda; class Insecta; order Coleoptera; family Elateridae; genus Limonius; species Limonius californicus. The sequence continues at coordinate 9,282 of JABXWE010021194.1, read as the reverse complement.
AAATTATAGAGTTCCTGAGTGGGCTGTGTCAGGGCTGACATAACTCCAAAAGCAAGCAACAGTAGAAGCTTCATGTTGTGCCTGGAAAATTATATATGAGTTATGAAGAATAAAACCAAACTTAAAAACCATTTAAAAAACTTTAAATTCTTAGGAGGTAGCAATTGACTAAAACAGCACTAGATTCTACATTTGTCATTTGACATTTGTCTAAATCCTGTTTCAAAGTTAATACAAACATTTCAAAACACTTTCCTTGGTCCGTCCCATTCTTCTAATATTAGTTTCTGCTAGAACATAAATATGAACAAGGAAATTTGGCTTGCCTTGAGTATAATCGTTAGTATAACCAACTTCTGATATTCAAATAAAACATTTACTTTATACTCTCTGCTGTATGTGTAGGTAAAAATAGTTTCGCAATGATGCATATTTTGATAGCACATTTGATCAAAATCCTGATAGTTGCATGGAAAAATATATTTTTAATGTATCATATTTAGGTTTCTGTTAATTCTAAAAATTATACAAGCCGGTCCAATTCAGTATTTGTAATTAAATTGTAAATAATTGTTAAACGACCGTTAAACTTACTTACAGTTTATTATTTGTACACACGCTCTTTTGTTCACACCAAATATTGGATAGAATAAAGTATTAGATTTATCAAATTTACTTTTTTATAAAACCGTCCTATCTAAATGCAAATTTAGGGTATCTGATACCACAAACAAAATTTCAGAGCTGCTTCTTAATTTAAGTAAACATAATTTTGTAAAGTTAATTGAAAAGTTAACTAATTAGATGACTCCAAATTAAATGAAAACGTCTTATTTCCTAATCTTCAAAAGCTTTTAATATATTTAAGGGCATGTTTGAACCACCTATTTTTTATGTTCATTTGATTTTGCCGCTTCATCTGAATTAAAGTCATATTTTAATTGCCGCTCTGTAGCCAATTACTAAAATGTTATGTCCCAAACACAGTTTTAGTGAACCTTTTGTTGTTACCATGCAAAATTGCCGATTAATATTTTGTCTGCGCACTAGGCCCTGGACGCTTTCTGCGAATTTACATGTTAAATTGTTCCAGAATTATTGCACCATTTTTCGCAATGTGGTGTAATATTTTTGGCCGATGCATATTCGCGTTGCGTTTCCTCTTCAGTCGCATTTCCACCTTCGTTTGGCCCGGTCACTCAAATACCATCTTCGGGGACCGTATATTTGGGAGTGAACTGAGGTGTTTTCTTTTGCGTACCGGTTTGTGTCGCAGCTCTTCTGCTAATTGAGTTATCGTTTCGTTTTTTGCGTTAAGCAAAAGAATCTTCGGCTTGTGTCGGACTAAAAGTATTAGTAGAGTGTCAGCTTTTGCAAAGCCAATTCAGTAAAATTTTTTTCCCGACTTGTGTGGGATAAAAGCGATCAAACCCGTGGAAGTCCTGTTTTTCGAGCCATTTTAAGTGATCCTCCCGTACAGCGGCGAAGATCTTGACATCTGAAGTTCCCGTACGCTTCTCTCTCGACGTCAATAAAGCCCTGGCCGTAGCGTTATCTCCATTCGATCCAATCCTCAGAGGCGTACCATCGAATTTTTCCCGCTTTCCGAAGATCTTAGAAACGCCCCAGTTGTATCTCTCTCTCTCTCTACTCCCTACCAAACAACACTAAGGTAGGAAAAATTCTAATTGTGTGGTGAAAACTTTTGCCGGGTTTAATTTTCAAATTTCAAGTGCTAAACTTTATCTTTAAATGCAACGTAAAGCGACCTTCAGTCGCCAGTAAGTTGTCCTTTCTTCTTTTGGTTAACTGTAAAGTGTATTCATAAATTGTATTAAATTGTAAACTCCGACGCCTCTGGCTGCGTAGATCTGTTCTAAGAAATTAAATATCGCAAGCCACTGACGGCGAGCCTTTTTCAGTTCAAACGTTCCAACAAAATCTTGTCAATAAATTAACCATAAATACCATTTTCAATGTAATCGATATATTTGTATCATGTCAGTAATATAAAAGAAGTTGAATTATCGTTGTCTTGAAATTTACCGCATCTTTTATTTTTGTGTATTCTTATCTTTGTGTGCATGAACTTTGCAAGTTTTACACATAGGAGGAGGCACATTCCCGTAAGCTGCTGGCTTCTCTGCCTTCCACGACAACTGGTAAACTGCTGTGATTTGGAAGTTGGCGCCCGTTAATGTTGAACTACTCTGTACACAACTAGAAAGATTTCCCTCCCGCAAGTGGTTTCCGTGAACCACCCCTACTGCTCTGGGCTAAGCTGTAGGCCTTGTTCTACCTATCCTGTGGCGGCTCGACGAAAAAGCTCGTTTGGCCCGTAACGTATTTTGTGTGGAGCTACCAGTCCTTCATCGACCGCCTTCCCAAATATGGTGTGTACTGCGGAAATAACATACTCGGGAGGACCGAAATTAGCAGCAGGGTCTGATCCAGAACAGACACCTGCGAACAGCATCTGTCCCAGATTGGACGGCTAAAATCTCAAACCTGGGAAAGCAACAGCAAACTACCTAGGTTCATGTTTTTCCCAGGATATTCATTATGGCTGAAAATCAAATTGCAATGACCCTTCGTCCCGGGCACCTCCAAGTGCGAAGAGGTTGTGAAGAATACCCGGGTCAGCGAATATCTTAAGAATAAAATCATGTAAGAGAATCGGTACGTGGAGCGTCCCAAGTATGTTTCAGGCGGGACGGTCAGCGGACTCAATTAAAGAAATGCACCACAGACAACTCAACAATACAGCTATGTCCGCTATAATGTAAACGAAGCTTAAGAAAAACGTCAGGAAGAGAAAGGAAGGTTGACAGAGAAATGCTCCGAAATTGAACAACTGGAACATCAACATGACTTAATTACCGTGCATAAGAACATCAAAAAAGCTGCCGGATTACATAAACAAACAAACTATGGAATCGTCATAAATATAAAATAACTAAGGTGTCGTATTGTTAAATGTATGGAAAATTACATGCAGACGCTGCTCAGTAACGATCACCGAGATAATCTGAAAGAATTACGAGGTATAACAGCAACATCTATCACCCAAGAAGAAGTAGAGAATTTAATTAGGAAGATGATTAAGAATATCAAGGCACTTGGGACTAAATGAAGTTTACGTAGACCTAGTAAGGCTTAGAAGCTTACGCTTACAAGACAATATAGATGTTACAGTGGCCTTATTTAACCACATTTATGGAACTGGTGTGATTCCAAAAGATTGGATATTGTCCACATTGATTTCGATATAAAAAATACGAAAACAGTTAATGCAAAGAAATGTGAACAATAAAGATCTATAAGCTTAGTAAGCCACATTTTAAAAGTCTTCCTAAAAGTTCTACATAAACTTCCAAAACTGGAAGGAAACATCAGCGAGGCACAATTTGGATTCAGAAACAGTCTCGGTACCAAGGCAGCATCGTTTAGCGTTAATGTTCTACTTCAAAGTGCACAAGAGGTAAATATTGACCGGAATGATATCGATATACCTATTCCATACTACAGCTACCAAATTAGATGGACCATAATGATCGCCTACGTCCAATCAAGATGCGGCACAAATAGAAAAAGTAGGCAAGAACGAGGCGAATATGAACAGCAACAAGTATAGTGAATTTACGATGGTAGAAGACAGAAACAAGAAAAGAAGACTAACTTTAAATCACCTTACCTGAAATTACTCCTTTATAAATAAATAAATAAATATAAAAATATTTGATTGAGGATCTTAAACCCACAATTCAAGATCAAATGTAACCTTCAACATATCCCTTCCCTCTACGTCGTGGAACTTAAACCTGTTTAACTGAACGTTGAAAAAGAAACTGCAGCTAATATAAAAGGCAATACATTTAGTATATGTCTGAATAAATACGCTACAGCGTTTTTACATTGTTCTGATTTCTATGATAATGAGATAAATCTGGCGTTTGAGTTATGTACATTATGTTCTTATGGAATGGTAGTTGGAATAAGGTGAAGAATTTCATTAAACTAAATTCACGTAATATATGCGTTAATTTTTTTACGTCATTTTTTCACTTTATTACAATATTTGATATATTTTGTCTACTACGTATTAAAAAAAACTAAAAATAGATATAAAAGTCCTCTAGTGAGACCAAAAAGAAAGGTATAGGGGAGGAGGAACTAGACAAATACTACCATATTTGGAGTGGAGTACCGAAACACCAACAGGCCAAAAGCGGAGTTTCCATATTGATAAGCAAAAACGTTACCTCATTTGAACAATATAATGAAAAAATAATCAGAGTAGACATTAATATATACGGACAACCCACAACAATTTTGGAAATATATGCGATGAATGACAACGCCCCCAATGAGACAAAAAATGCTTTCTTTGACGAACTTGGAGACATCATGGAAAACATAAAAAATCAGAAAGAAATAATCATAATAGAAGATCTCAGCAGTAGAGTAGGAAAGAACGATCAAGACGTAGTGGGAAGTTTAGGAGAAGAGGTGATCAACGACAATGGGACTAGGCTAATAAATTTCTGCAGAGAACACGAATACATTGTAGCAAACACTTTCTTCCAGCACAAAGATATCCACAAATACAAATGGATATCCCAACGCGAAACCTAATATCAATTATTGACCTATTAATAATGAAAAAAGGAAAGGAAAATACATATAAGAAATGTAAGAGCATTATATGCTAATGAGTCATATTACATGTTGGAATACAAATAAAGAAGAATGGCCTGATATGGAAAACCTAAAAGAAACCATATTCAAAACAGACCTACTGAAATAATACAACATAAAAACCTTATATCAAAACAAAATAGAATATAAACTAAACGCAAATAAAGAGGGCTCACCAGAGGAAATGTACCAACATCTGAAAGAGGTAGTATATGATGCAGCTAAAGAAGCCCTAGGCGAAGAAAAGAAAGAAGACCAGATATGTGGAAAAATTTTCAGAAGATTTGGAAGGTTGGATACAAGACAAAAAAAAGCATATATGAAATGGCTAGCAGAAGGGAAACCGGAACTACGAGAAGAATATGTACGATTAAGAAGACTAGTGAAAGTAAGAGTGAAAGAAGAGAAAGAGGAATATTGGAATAGACTTTGTGCAGATATCGAGAATACATTAGCATATAATAAATCATCAGAAGTTGGAAAACAATTAAAAAAATTAGAAATAATAACAATACCAGAAGAACAATACAAATCATACCTCCAAAGCAGTGGATAACGTACTGCTCTAATTTATTACAAAAACACAGAGATAAATATAAGAACACAGAAGATGTAACGGGAGACGAAGAGCCAACAGCAGAAATCACAGAAGAAGACATACATAAAGCGCTTAGAAAGGCAAAGAACAATAAAGCACCGGGGCCAGGAAACATAAGAATGGAATTCCTTAAATACAGAGGAAAGAAAATTATACAATACTTGAAAAATATATTCAACAAGATAGAAGAAGGAAACGACATTCCGCAGGAATGGAATCAATCATTCATTACCTCAATTTACAAAAAAGAAGATAAAAAGCTATGTACCAACTATAGAGGAATTAGTGTTATACCATCCACGGCTAGAGTATTCTCGAGCGTTATAAAAAGTAAAATAGAAGAAGGAAATATTCAATTTGGTGAAAAACAAAGTGGTTTCAGGGTAGAAAGATCATGCCTAGACAACATCCACTGCGTTAGGCAGCTCATAGAAAAAAAACAAGAAAAAGCAAATAGATACACATATATTCTTAATAGACCTCGAAACGGCCTGCGATGGCGTGCCCAGAGGTAAACTATGGCAAGCGATGAGGAGAATGAACATAAGAGAGAAGTGGATAAATCTTGTAAAGAAAATGTACAAAAACGACCAAGGTAAAATAAAAATAGTAAATAAGACAACAAAGCCTATAAACATATCGAAGGGTCTCAAACAGGGATGCGGTCTATCGCTCTTACTTTTTAATATATATATTGAACAAGCACTAGAAACTTGGTATCGCAAATGTGCAGGAATGAGGATTAAAATAAACGACACAACCACACTCCACGCTTTACTGTTCGCCGATGACCAGATCATACTAGCACAAGATGAGGAAGACATGGAATACATGCTCAGAAAACTTAAAGAAGAATTTGAAAGATGGGGCCTAAAAATCAATTTTAACAAAACCGAATATATGTGCATAGGTAGAAATGCACAAAATATAAGAGTAGACGACCAGGATATTAAAATGTGCAATACCTTTAAATATCTGGGAACGATTATCAGTTCAACAGGTACATGTGAAAACGATATAAATACAAGAGTAGCTATGGGGAAAAGAGTGACAAAAGCTTTGCACGGTTTGCCATGGGGAGAAAATCTCAGTTAAGAAACCAAGAAACGACTTTTTCACAGCATAGTGGAAAATATTGTACTTTATGGAGCTGAAATGTGGCCGCTATCAACACCAGTTAGGAATAAAATCAGAACAGTAAAATTGGACTACATGCGAAGGTGTTTACGGGTCACAAGAAGAGATAGGCTAAGGACTGAGGAAATCTAGAGAAGAATGAGAATAACCTGCTCAATAACGAGAAACTTGGAAAATCGGGCACTCCAATGTTATGGGCATGTTCGACGAGTGCCAGATGACAGATGGCCGAAGAAACTGACGCAATGGTCTCCGAGGGGAAGAACGAGAAGAGGTAGACCAGCGCTGGGATGGGAGTCATACATAAAAATGGCAATGGAGGAGAGAGATTTAAAAGGGGAAGATTGGATAGATAGAGATCTATGGAAACAAAAGACGGCAAATCTGAGGAGGTAATAGCCGAAGAAGAACAAGAAGAAGGTATATTTGCAGTAAGGTCAGAATGTAACCTGCATAAAAATGGTTTGGTGGAGAAAGGAACTAAGCGACGGAGTTGCTTCCTAATATCAACTGATGATTGACGTACACTCTAACCTACAAATAGCACAGATTGTGTTAACGATTTGTACTGTAGTTTAGTAGCTTCTTGTTGATAATTATTAAGTTTTTTATTATGGAAAGTGACGAAGATCACGTCGAGAGCCTTGGAAAAGGGAAAAAACGAATTAGAAATCCGGACACTTGGAAGTGCAACGTTCGCAAAGCAAAAAAGCTTAAAGGAAAACAGTACATAACTTCGAAAGGAAAAACTATCCCAAAAACATCTGTTGTATCTCCCGTTTGCAGGTAATTTTGTTACTTACTGTTGCTATAGTTTTTATGTGTATTTAGTTTGCAGCTGCAAATTAAAGTGTTATCTCAAATTCACCAAAGTACCACCTACACTTGCAACGTTTAATTGAATGTTTTGATATTAAACGTCGACGAGGTATTATTCATAAGCAGAAGGCTAGTTTTACTTTTTTATCCTTTTCAAAAATACACGTACTAGGATATGTCTAAATGCTTTTATAAACCTACATGTTATTTCCCAAAAACGCGTAATTGCAATTTATACTCTACTAAGGCAAAATATTACCCCTATACATAAAAGCGGTTACAACGTTAAATAGTATGCTATTTCTGGTGAAACATCTAAAGAAATTTATATCCATATTACGTCTTTTTCTACCAAAACCACTCATTAGGGGTAGTGCCCAAATAAATTACTTGGATGCTAGACATAATCTCAGAACAATGTATAATTTGTATAAAATAAAATATCCGTAAACCAAGGTTAATTATGAGTTTTATCTCAAATATTTCAACGAAAACTTTAAGTTAAGATTTGGTCGGCCTCAAATAGATGTCCGCTCTGCATGCGAAAAATTAGAGATTAAGCTAACGAACTCTGCACTTGACACAGAATGCAAGGTTAGCTTTACAAGCTAAACTTTAAGTTCACAAGCGACGAAGCAGAAAATTCTATAATAAAATTAAGAAAACAAGGGAACTCTGTAAGTCTGATGAGACGGTCTGTGGTCTTGTGTTCGACTATGTGCAAAACCTTCCTCTACCGCATATCCCAGTGCAGGAAATCTTCTATATGAGACAAATTTGGGTGATAACTCTAAGAGACAATTCCTCCAGAGTCTTCTTGTATTCTAAAGGAACGGCCAAAAAAGGTGCTAATAAACTTTACAGCTTTCTTCAAGACTATATTAATTACTGTGTTCCCGAAACTGCAAAAACTTTATACCTTTACTCCAATTCATGCCCTGGACAAAATAGGAACCACAGATTCTACCTTAATGCATGGGATTGGTAGAATCGAAGAGATTTGACAATATCGTCCAAAGATTTTCCATACGAGGACATTCGTTTTTGGATTGTAATAGGATCTTTAGTCTCTTTAAGCGACGCATAAAAACAGTCGATCGTATATATCATTCATTGGAATATGTTGAGCTAATAACCAATGCCAAATTGAACATTACTGTGAAAATCGTGCAGACCAAAGGCATAAAAGACTTCAACAAGTGGTGGCCCCGTTTATTTAAGAAGACTACTTTATCAGTAGAATATTTTGGCGGAGTTGTCTCCAGAAAAGATAAACAGAGTTTTGCACCAGCATCATTCATGGAGTGTAAATATTTTGCTTCGGGCAACTTGAAGACGTCAGTGTATATTGTAGGAATTCAAAATCATATCAATCTGAAGCAACCAGGAGCAAGACCTCAGGCATCAGATATTTTTAATCAGAAACAGAAGCAAACGTAACGGTAGTTGTGAATTATTTGAGTATGAAGGTTATGTTGATGCAGGGTTTATATTAAATAAGTATTTCACCATGTGTATAGGACGCAAATGATGACTTATTTGTTAAATACAAAAATCGACAGGGTGATGTTTCTGTAAGGTCTGTGAACATTGTACTTCCTTTGTACAACAGAAATACATCAACGGCAATGTGGTGTAATGGTTATCATAGGTGCCTTCCAAGTAGTTGATCCGGGTTCGATTCTCGGCCATCGCAGACTTTTTTTAATTATTATTTTTTGTTATAACTATTGATTATGATTTCTTCAACGTAAAATAAAATATTTAATTTCATTTCTTCGGTTAAAACGTGATTACTTTTAGTTCTCATTTTATGGGAATTTATTACGCATCCCTCTCATTTAAGTTTTCTAACAATTCTTTGTATGGTTGGAATATAAGGAATAGGTCTTTCTGAATATTTTAGTGAAAATAAGTCTCTCACAGTTCTTAAGCTGTTACCATGCTGATACCACATTAGAATTTCCACGTTTTCGTCTTTACTCTACATGGTTATATAAAAAAACTCAAGAAGACACTAAATAAAGACT
>JABXWE010021193.1:0-11586 GCA_014611495.1 Limonius californicus | reverse complement strand
CCCTAAAAAGGCTGTCAATCAAGTCCAGTAATTGATCCCGATCAGACCACTCGTTTTTGAGTAAATGGGCGTTAAAGTCAAAATTTTAAAAAAATTGTAGCGACCGCCGTTTTACAGTTAGGAAGTCCACAAGAAAGCTTTGCATTTGCTTTTAAGTCCTCTATCCGATTGGCTATTCAAATTTTCAAAATTCAGCTACTAAAAAAAAAATGCAACAAAAAAAACATGTCTAACTTCCGCTTCCGGTTTCGGATTTTTTTGAAAAGCTTATTTTGTCGATGAATTTTTGATATACCTCTTTATTTAAAATTTCATCAAAATCGGTCCAGTAGTTTTGGAGTTATTTGCGTCACACACCCACCTACCCAGGCACCCACACACCCACCCACAGACAGACATTTTTTCTAAATCACTTTTTTGGGTTCCTGGAGGTCTGAAACACGAAAATCTTAATTTCGAAAATTATCATGATATCAATACTTCCCTATACCACTAAGCGCCTAAAAACATTTACTAATTAAAATATTAATTTGTAATAAAATATTGCTAATATTGAAATCAATCGTGTAAAAATAATGAAATAAACCATTATACGTAGACTTTTCTTCTGTTTTGGTTTTACGTTTTAGTTTTTTTCACAGCTTAGTAATTTAAAATTTCATTATTATGTTTTAGACTACATACTACTAAATTTATATTTGATAGTATTTCATTACCATGACCGATCCTGGTTTACAAATACAGACACGTATTTCAATTTTTCTGAAAAGTTATGAGTAAAGCAATGGTAGAAAAGAGGGAAACAATATCTAACTATTGCAATATTCTAAAAATGTGCTTTATGTAATTTAGAATATGTACATACTGAAAAATAGTGAGCAACGGTCTTATCTACAGCGGATTTTGGATATCAAAACTATTTCAAATTCAACCAAACTTAAAACTTTGATAATAAAAAAGAGCAACAGTGTACATTTTTAATTAAACATCTTATATAAATAATAATAGTTTGTATAACCAAATTTACTTTCGATAAATTTATTTGATGGAGACTTTTTTTCCGAAAGACTTTTTTTCCGGGAGACTTTCTTTCCGGTGACTTTTTTTCCGGTGGACTTTTTTTCCGTGGAACTTTTTTTCCGGGGACTTTTTTTCCGGGACTTTTTTTCCGGGGACTTTTTTTCCGTTACCCCCCAGACATACGGCAACAGCTGTCCAGTTCAACAGACTTTGAAAGAGTAAAATCCTTTTTAAAAGACATTAACTTATACGATAATATTTAATTTTTTCAAACGATCCAAATCCATGTATAATAATCTCTAATAACCCTAGGGGTTGATGAGATTTAAAATTTGTAAATAATAATAATAAATAATAATAATCCAAGGGGTATTGAGTTATAAACTGTAGATACTAGAAAAGAAAAACCACTTTGGAAGCAGTCTTATGGATTGGCGGTGTTATGACACCTTTGAAACGTAAATTTAAAGAATGGACATTAGTACGAAATTCTATTTTATTATACAAGTAAGGTGGTCGTTCTTCAAGAATGATTTTATGGCAGAGCGTAGCATACTGTAACAATTGTCTGTTATGCATATTGAGCCATTTTACATAATTTAATTTGCGCGAGATTCTATCAAATTTTCTTACTCCATAGATGAAACGTAGACAAGAATGTTGAACTCGCTGTATTCTGCGAGCAAGTTCCTGCGTGATCGACTGACCATAGACCTGAGAACAGTAAGAGAAATGTGATAGCACTAATGTTTCGCGAAGAATTGATTTTACATGAATTGGTAAGCAATGCCTATGAGGGAAAAGAATTTTTAAATTTTAATAAGCTTTTTTTATGCAATTGGTTATATGAGTTACATATCTAAACGAATTATTTAGGGTTAATCCTACTCTTCTTACTTCATTAACAATTAGAATGACATTATCATTTATTTTGAAAACGGCTTTATTTATATTATTACATTAGATTTGGAAGGATTGATAACTAAAGAGTGCTCCGTTGATGTTTTAAATATTTGTTTGAGATCATGATTAATATCATTAAAACATTTCCGAAAGCATTCCTTATTGAATGAGTACAAGAGTTGCGTGTCATGGGGAAACATACGCATCGAACTTGATTTGATATGCTTTTGAAGGTTAAAAGTGTATATGGTGGATGGCGGTGGTCCTAAAATATAACCTTGTGGAACCCCTGCTTTCATAGCCGTGTAATCTGAAGAATTTCGGTCTCAAATTACTTTTTGAAACCGATCTTCTAAGAAATTTTGTAGGAGGGAGCACGTATTTGAACTGAAGCCAATATATTTCAAAATATGTGACATTGTATTGTGATTCAAGGTATCAAATGCTTTACTGAAGTCCAATAGTACTAAAACTGTCATATTGTTATGATCATAAGCAGATATGTCATCAGTTTATATACATAAGCAGTGATGCCGTTTGCGAGTATTTTCCCCGAAATTCGGGTAGTTAGACCACGTTTGCGGGTAAAATGTTGAAGCGGGTAAAATCGGGTATTTAGATGTCTACACAAGCAGGATATTCCAGTTTCGGAGATTTGTAGGAATTTCAAGGAATCGTTGACGATGGATTACATATTCAGTTGTGGAAATATGAATACAGGGATAGGAAAGAATTTAAATAAATGGAATTTACAGATGTAGATATGGAAATGGAATAGATTATTTAAAGTTGTACTGCTTGTATTTGATCGTAGGCACGTTGAATTGCTCTTTACTGTGTATTGGGTGATGTTGATTATCCAACCTTCAAAATCTCTTTGCAAAGCTTATAATAGCTGGTGGGTTCCTTGTGATCGTTCTATTTCCATTTTAGTTACGACTTCTGTGTTATGTGCTGCAGGGAGACTTTCGTTGCAGGCGTAATTGCATGCCTGGCCTTTTGGTTGAGTGTGACATACAGTGCAGGTACATGAAAGTAAAAAAACTTAATCTTATTTATCAGCTTAGATTTAATTTAATACTGTAGGCTCTATTACAGTTTAAAACTAAAAGTTACATTATGTTGACAAAATAAAAATGTCGATTCGCAAAAGTAATCCGGCGGCCATCATCGTCGCCTTTCCGCACCCTGCCCGGGCACCCTCGTCCAGCGTTAGGTTGGCACTGCCTGCGACACCGCTGGCGCGCAAAAATTTAATTTCAAATATAAATTCTACAACTCGTCCATCCTGACGCTGGATTGGTCCCTCAATCAACAAAATACACAAACAAATACTAGATACCAAAATATCAATGATACAAGTGAACACATCAAAACAATAGTTACAAGAATACATTACATTTTACTCTACACGTGTCCAAGGCTTTATTCTACCTGGGTCAATTATTCCTGTAAATGGAATCTGGGTTAGTTGGAAACCTTCGACATCTTCTACGACATATCTATCATTCAGCAACACACTTTTTATAACATATGGTCCCTTGTACTTTGGGATTAACTTTTCATTTATACCTGGAGTGACATCATTGTTACAAATCATCACTAAATCATTAACCTGATACTGCCGACATTTTTTATGGCGCTTATCATAATAATGCTTATTGGATTCCTGACACCTGACGACATTCTCGGCCGATTTTCGTCTTACTTCTATTAGATCGACAGTTTCGTCAGACTCTAGGCGTATCCACAACGGTACCTTTCTGATCAATTCGAAACAATAATCTGCTTGGGGTTTCCCCCGTAGACCTCCTCACAGTATTATTTAATGCAAATTCCACCTCGTTTAAAACAGTATCCCATTCGACTGGTGTTACCCACAATTTTGACAACTTTGGAGTTAACGATCTGTTTACGCGTTCTACTTGCCCATTTGCTCGTGGTACACCTGTTGCGATCAATGTATGCTTGACATTCCATGTACTAAGAAATTCACTAAATGCCTTCGCAGTGAATGCACTGTCACGATCTGAAATAACTTGTACAGGACGGCTATAGGTACAAAAATAAGTCAACATATGCTTAATTACTTCCTGCGTGTTTGTAGACTTACATGGGAACAACTTTACAAACTTCGTAAACCCGTCGATTACCACGAAAACAAACTTATTGTTGGCATTAGATTTTTCCAATGGACCGTAATGATCTATATGTATAATATTAAACGGAACATCTCCTTTAGGGATATTATGCAAAAACCCTTCAGTCTTACCCGATACAGGTGAGAAAGCAATGCACTTTAAGCAATGCACTTTAAGCAATGCACTTTAAGCAATTCCTAATATACTCTTTAACGCCCTTTTTCATTTTCGGAAACCAGTATGTTCTAGAAATATATTCAACCGTCTTTTCCACTCCCACATGTCCTAAATCAGCATGACAAGTTCTGATTACATTAGATACCATCTTACTGGGAACATAAAACAATAATCTATCATTAACTTTTCGGTAAACTAATCCGTCTCTTAATTCATACAATTTATCTTCACTATTTTGTAAATTACTTTTAATATTTGCAACCTCCGGATCCAGTTTTTGAGTAATTGACAAATTTCTTTCAAAAGTATTATCAGTCAAAACTAAAATTTGATTGCACCTACTCAACGCATCTACGTGTTGCATTTTATCACCTCCCCCGTGTTCAATCTCAAAATTATAATTTTGTAACACCAAAGACCATCGCAAGATTCTAGGATCAACCTCCTTCTTTGCCAATGCTAGATGCAAACTATTACAATCTGTCAAAATTTTAAACGAAATTCCTTGCAAATAAATTCGAAATCGTTGCAAAGCATAAACTATGGCTAACATTTCCAGTTCAAAACTATGATACTTTGACTCTACCTCAGTGGTCCGTTTACTAAAATAGAAAACGGGATGAAATTTGTTATCCGCCTGCTTCTGCACTAGGACAGATCCATACCCATGTGAACTCGCATCACAATGCAATTGCGTTTCCAACTTTGGTGAATATACGGCTAATATTGGTTGCGAAGCAAGTAACCTTTTTAGTTTCTCACAAATTTCTATTTCTTGTGGACCAAATTTAAATATCGCATCTCGTCTTAACAAATCATACAATGGTTTTGTTATTACCACAAAATTCTGAATAAACCTCCGGAAATAACTAACGAGACCTAAAAAACTATGTAGCTCTTTAAAATTCTTAGGGATCGAAAAATTAGAAACAGCTTTAACATTACCTATCTACATTAGGACTGATACCTGAAGCATCAATGGTGTACCCCAAATAATCTATTTTGTTTTTTAGAAAACTGCATTTATCCGTGCGAAGTGTCAATAAGTTATCTGCCATTACCTTCAATACTTCTTTCAAAATACTTAAATTTTCCTCCAAAGATTTAGTTGCGATAAGCACATCATCGATATAAATTAAAATTTTACCTTGATCTCGAAATGCTTCACTAACAAAACGCATAAAGATTTGGGGACTATTGCAATATCCAAACGGCATCTTTAAATATTCAAACTGCCCTTGTGGTACCACAAATGATGTAAATTTAGTTGACTGCGCTTCTATTGACACATGATGAAATGCATTCTTTAGATCTAAACGTGTAAACTAATTTTTAGCTCGTAATCGATCTAGCTGATCGTCAATCAATGGAATGGGGTAGTTATCCCTAATAACTAACTTATTTAACTCGCGGTAATCTACACAGTCTGATTCTGCCCGTCTTTCGTTTAACTAATACTACTGGAGAACAATACTCCGAGGAACTCCTCTTAATTATGTTTTGCTTCAAAAGGTTGTCGAGAATATCGTCAACTGCCAACTTCTCTACATACGATAAACGTCTTGGTCTAAAACAAAATGGTACATGATTAGTTTTCACTTTAATACTCATTTCAAACTTAGTAATAGGTTTAGTTGGTTTTTCAGCATTTTAATAACTTCCGACAACAATATCCTCAACTCTTTTTACGACAGACAAATCTACCTCATCTCCTACATCTAGTTTCAAAGATTCATCTTTCAGATCTTCTACAATTAAAACATCTAACTCATTAAATATTTTATGCACACCGGCAACTTTTTCAACAACTAAATGTTCACCAAATGTAAACTTCAAATTTGAACCTTTAATCAAATCCCTACCCAAAAGACAATCACAGTTCATCGTACTATTTGGAACAACATAAAAAGTTAGATGAGTTTCCTCCTTGTATCTTACAATATTGATTACCGACTCAAATTTTCCCAAAATTTTGACTTATGATCCGTTAATTCCTTCAAAATGATTCGCTGCTTCTACAGGTAATACAGTTTCATTTATTACACAACTTTCTGAAATCACAGATATTGGTGAACCTGTATCTAACACACCTACAATTTCCTTATTACTACTGATACTTATGTATAGAGTGTACGCCGAATTTCTTGGCCTCTCCTCACTCCTCGTTGCTCTCGGCTTGTCCTCCACGAGCATCGTTGACGTGCTATCAGGTGCTGGCTGTTCCTTTCCCTTCGGACAGTTGCTCTTGATATGACCCATCTCTCCACACAAACAAACAGGAACCCAACGGTCTCTTAGGCTTCCTACAATTGGATGACAAATGCCCCGGCATGTTACAGTTAAAACATCTGGACGTTGAAGTAGGTGAAGTTGGGTTCTTCCGTACAGTAACAGTATTCAAATTTCCGTGGCTTTCGACACTCGCCCCTGCGAAACGTTCGTTGGTGTTTATTTCATTCATCGTGGTTAACAATTCTTCCAATGAATGAAATCCTCTCATCTTTGCTTGACTTTGCAGGATCGGATTATCGAAGCCCTCAATTACATATATTAGCATATCCCTCTCTGCCAAATTTATTTATTATTATTGCCTAGCATGACCTTATCCATGAAATATTCGCTAAACCTTTCACTCTTCTTCCATTTTCTTGCTTCAAACTTCCGCATTACTGTTATAGCATCTTCTCGAACACCAAACATACGAACCATAATTAGTTTGAGTTCTTCGACAGTCTTTGACACATATTCCAGCTTTGAATGAAACCATTCTAGGGCTCTTCCCCTCAACTTGCTAACGATAGTTAATAACAATTGTTCTTCTGTTGGATGATATAGGTTTTTGATCATTTCTATCCTGGTGAACCAAGCACCCACGTCATCCTCCGTACCCTCTCCGAACGCCGGTATTAACGCAGACAGTTTTTCTTGCAGTCACACCTGCAGTACTCATTGCGTTAACTGTGATTGCAACAATTTCTTCAAGCGACGGCTGCATTGTCGATTCACTAACCTCGTAAGTCTCCTGAGCGTTCCTTCTTCTCGGAATATTTTCTTTTAAATAATAAAAGCTTTCACACCTTGAAACAAACTAGTTTCACTGCCTGAAACACACAACTGGTTTCGTTAAGCTTTTCACCGTAATATACCGCTCCCTCGCGCACGTGCATTTAGGCACCTAACCTCGCCCAAGTAGTGAATCTTCTTTCTTCGAAACAATCCTTCGTTTTTTCCAACGATTATTAATTACACGCCATTCTTGGTTCCACTTCTGATTATCTGTAGGCTTTATTACAGTTTAAAACTAAAAGTTACATTATGTTGACAAAATAAAAATGTCGATTCGCAAAAGTAATCCGGCGGCCATCATCGTCGCCTTTCCGCACCCTGCCCGGGCACCCTCGTCCAGCGTTAGGTTGGCACTGCCTGCGACACCGCTGGTGCGCAAAAATTTAAATTCAAATATAAATTCTACAATACTAAGTATAAATTTTTATCCTAAACATTTCGAATAGACATACGAGGGTAGGCTGAAAACTAATGCACACATGCTTGTAGAACGCGAACGAAATGACCTTCAGAAGCGCGTCAGGTGGCATGTGGAAGTAACATTCCCCCTCAATACGCATGCGCAGCTTTGAGGTCGTTGTTTTCATCCGTGTATTTCGAGAAGCGGAAGTATGGAGACGTGTTCTAGTGCTATGTCAACGCGAGTTAAACAGCGTGTTGTTATCAAATTTTTAACTGCTGAAAAAGTGACTCATGCTGAGATTCATCGTCCTTTAAAGGCTGTTTATGGTGACGATGCTGTTGATAGGTCTACTGTAAATCGATGGGTAATAAAAGTTTGTGGTTGCGAGCCTGGAAAAGCCATAATTGTTGATGAAACACGCAGCAGACGTCCGATCACTGCCACAGACGATAAACATTGCAAACTCGTCGACGATTTGATTCAAAATGACCGGCGAATCACTCAAAAGCGTATCGCAAACCATGTTGGAATATCTAAGGAACGTGTCGGCTTCATTATTGAACAATTGGGATACCTACCGTAAAATCTGTGCACGATGGGTACCACGCCGCCGTCTCACAGACGAGAACAAACAGCGTCTATTGGAATGCTGCGAGCAACTTCTGCAGCGTTACCGTGACGAAGGAAACGACTTTCTTTTGAATATTGTGACGGGGCACGAGTCATGGGTCCATCATTACGACCCGGAAGAGCAAAGACAGAGCGATGAATATCGACATCCGTCTTCTCCTCAGGCGAAAAAGTTCAAAACACAACCATCCGCAAAAGAATTTCTTCTGACTGTGTTTTGGGTGCTCACTGACTTTATGTGACCGATTTTCTGGAACGAGAGGCAACGGTAAATTCTTCTCAGTACATACAGACTCTAAAACACCTCCGACGTCGAGTTTTTCGTGTTAAAGGCAGCCTGGCCCCAATAATCTTGCAACATGACAACGCTCGTCCACACACTTCGCGCGCAACTGGAGAGGCTGTGCGAAACCTGAAGTTTGAACCGATTCCACACCCTCCTTATTCCCCCGATCTTGCGCTTTGCGATTTATATTTTTCTCCTCTACTCAAGAGAGACCTCAAGGGTAATCATTACACCTCGGACGATGAGGTGAAGGCAGCTGTCAAGTCCTAGATTCGAGAAAAGTCGGAAGAATTTTTCAGTGACGGAATGAAAAAACTTGTTACACGTTGGGAGAAATGTGTTGGCCTTATAAATATATGCTTTTGAAACTTAAGAATTGTACTTTAATGTACTTTTTGCTCGATCTTGCTATTTGTTTTTGTTCGCGCTCTACAAGCATGTGGGTATAGGTATATTATGTATTTATCTTCTACACTGAGACCATACCATTTCAATTGCATTAAATTGGCAATAATGCGGTGCCAATCTTATGACGCGATGGCCATTTTTTGCACATAATTCGTCAACGATATATCGATTTGGTTTTTTATTTGCCTTCGTTATAACCAGCAACTGAATTTTAAGGGCATCATTTGGATATTAAATGTTAAGTTTTTCAAGCCATTGAATAATATCACCTTCTCTCCAGCTCGAAGTTATTTGTTTTTCGATGAGACGGCTGTGATACACGCGGCATTGTCTACAATAAGGATCGAAGGTTGCTCTAAATTTGGCAAAAATTGGTGTTCAAGCCAATTTTAAAATTTTTGATTATTCATGTTATTGTGATAATTCTCACTTTTTGAGGTAGCAGGAAAAGCCAAACTTGCTCCTCGAATAAAGCCTTCGGATGTTCCTGTGTGAAGAATAACAAAACGTTTGCGTGTTCCAGATAACTTCTTAACACTCTTGGCGCTGTTATCTTGCCAAGACTTTCTCAAACCACCTTTAGCATAAATCCATGTTTCGTCAAGTTAAACTGCCGGTTTTTGTACCTTCAGATTTTTCGCGTAGGCATTTATGCATCCAAAATCAGCAAAAACTGAAGTGCTAATTGCAAAACATAATATTCTCACACATTTATATTTCTCAAATTGTCAATATCTTTTAACCCTCATTTACTTATATTGTCTCAATTATTGTCAATAACTACTTAATTCGACAATGTACATTATATTTTTCATATTCTCAATAACTTTCAATTCTCATTTACCTCATATTGTCTCATTGTTAGACAATAAACAAAGCAGCTCCGTGCAGTTTAAAAGCCCACAAGCGTGCGTTCTATGCAAGGTGGGATATAAAATAATAATTCAACTTCGTTAAACTTGACAAATATTCATTCATTCTTCGTATGAGAAAATAATCTAAAGGTCCACAAGCACTAATTGCAGTCTAAAAGCTTGCAAATAATTACCGTCACAGATAAGGCACCTATCCCATTGTTTTACTAACCGACGTATACCCTGCTCATGGAATTCTTGTGGCTGCTAATTGAAGAAGTCTTCCACAGTTATCTGTACTTCTGCATCAGACTCAAAATGCCGACGTTTTAACGCCTTTTTCAGTGGTTCAAAAATATGGAAATCGCAAGGCGATAGATCCGGGCTATAGGGGGATGCTCTAAAACCCTCCATTTCCTTCGCTGAAGATTTTCTTTTAGTACATTAGCAACATGAACCCTAGCATTGTCGTGCAGCAAAATTACCCCACGCGTAAGTTTTCTCTTGACGTTTCCGTTTTATTGCTTGATGAAACTTGTTCAAAGTTCATTGTACAGATTTGCATTGACATTTACTCCAGGTTCCTTAAACTCTATCAGCAAGAGTCCTTCATGGTCGAAACAAAATTTTAACATCACCTTGCCTGCAGACGGTTGTGCTTTAAACTTCTTTGGTGGTGGTGAACTTGAATGTTTCCAGTGCATCGACGATAACTTACTGGATGGCTCGTAGTGCACCAAGTTTCGTCACCAGCAACTATTGACAGAAGAAAGTCATCACCATTTTGACTATAGTCTGTGAGGTGTTGCAGAGATAAGCCCATTTGTAAGCATTTTTGTTCATTAGATAAGAGACGAGGAATCCATTGCGAACAAACTTTGCTGTAATCCAGATTATAAACAATACTATGGACAGATCCTACACTCGCACCAACCTGAAATTTCTGTAATTGAAATTCGACGATTTTCTCTAATAAGGCCTTCCACATATGCTATATTGTTTTCTGTTAATGCAGTACACCGTGCACCTGGTCGCGGCTCATCCACAGTCCCCTCTTTTCTTCTTCTTCTTTCCGTTTTTACCCTTTATCTGGATCTTCCGGAGTTCAATGTTTCTTTCCACTCTTTTCTGTTCATCCAAGCTCCTTGTTGGATTTCCCACTTTTGTTTAAGGTTTTCTACTTCCTCATTCCAACCTCTTCCTGGCCGTCCTCTCTTCTCTCTCTTGGTTGCCATTCCATTGCTTTTTTCGGGAGTCTGTTGTTGGCCATTCGTTGGACATGCCCGTGCCACGATAGTTGTCTTTTTTCAATTTCTTCGACGATGTCCCTTCCTGCATCCATTATTTCACGTATTCTTGTATTTTTGACTCTTCCTCTTCGGGATATTCTTGCGGATCTTGTAATACTCGTAGACGTGCCGGGCAAGCTCATAGCCCAGGGTTCGCTGGATATAAAGTTTGTTAAAAGTTTATAATGTTTTATTCCTATACTGTACAATTCTACCTTAATTAAAGTATTTGATTATTCCAACAACACATGCAACTAAAATTTCTAAGTTCGGAGTTAAATAAATACTCAAGAAAATTAAACGGAATATTCAGAATGAAATTAATTATTCCGTAGTCCGGTCCTGGAATGTCGGTAATTCAGTCCACTGCACACGAGACGGATCGTTGCTGTACTTGGCCTGCACGCGG
>JABXWE010021192.1:0-48667 GCA_014611495.1 Limonius californicus | reverse complement strand
TCGCACTCAAATGATAATGTTAAGTGACTTCTTTGTAATTTATTTAATGATATCTACTTACTTCTTGTCTAACCTAACACTTTTATCTTCATAGTTACTTTTGTTAATATATGTTATATTATTCAGACTATCCCAACAAACTTAAATTATCTACAAATTATTACTCATAATAAATAAATAGACATGGTACTATTTTCTTACGGCATGACGCCAAAAGACAGTAGCAAGTCTGTTTTTTTACTACAATAAGTAAGTTTATAGGTATATAACTATTTCTCGCTCGCTGCGCGTCAATTCATCGTAACGTTACTACCTGTAGTAACCAAATAGTTAAGAAATAGTAAGGTGACAGTTAGCAGTGATAAAATAGTAACGAAATTGTAACATCACTATTTGGCGCAAAAAGCAGTAATGTATCTATATTGTTACGGCATACCGCCAAAAAATAGTGGCATGTCTGTTTAGTTACTACAATGAGTAAGTTTATAGACACATGACTATTTCTTGCTCACGGAGCGTCAGCTTATTGTAACGTTACTATCTGTAGTAACTAAATGGTTAAGAAATAGTACGGTGACAGTTAGTAGTGAGAAAATAGTAAATAAATTGTCACATCACTATTTGACGCAAAAAAGCAGTAATGTTACTGTTTATTCCCTTAAATGTGTGGACTTGCAGGTACTTGACTATTTCCTGACGATTTAATGCAAATTTTACGTCACGTTACAACAAATGAGTGACATAATCGTCACTAAATTGTAAACTGACTATTAACAGCCGACGAAATTGTAAAGAAATAGTAACATTACAATCGAATCCTAAAGAAATAGTAAAAATATAGTAACATTGCTACAATTTGTAGTCAACTTTTGCTGTGTGGGATGATGTCTAGGTCTCTAAAAGAATAAACATATGCGTTTGGAAGAAAACATATACAGCATTTTCTGTATGGGAGAATTTAAGAAAGGATACTGTCAAACGTGTATAAGAAACATTTTTTGTGTTTATACAGGTATCGGATTTCGTTGAGGAATTTTCCTGAATACTGTAAATGGTTCAAAGTGGAAAAAAAAATTAGATTCCAATCAAAATCATGGTTTTCTGAGAAGAGAGTGGGATTTTCCATTTTTATCTGGTTACAGCTGGTATTTAACTGTGAGAGTTTGTGGCAAAGGAAATCCTGTACCTATTCGTTACAGCCGAAGTTTATCCATCGCTAATTTTAAAACTCCTGGAAAAAATAACTTTCCTTGAATTTATCGACAACTTTGTTTTATCACACAAACACTGATCTGTTGAAAATCATTTGAATAATATGCATTACCTTTCGTTCCAGATCTGTCAGTCCAGTTTAAAAATTAACGTCAAAATTTCAGCTGAACCTCATTCGTACGTGGTCCGGTCATGTTTCGTACAACTGTTGTGCCCTTTTGGCATCCATAAATTACTATTGGCCTTTGATTAGTTAATTCATTATAGTTTAATTTTTAAGAACTGTTCAGGTACTGTCACATACGTGAACTGAGTTAATTTTATTGAAGGCTTGTTCTGTTTGCTTTTTTATTCGTGACACAGTTTCAAAAGTGAGTACAGGCAAATAAAATAAAATTAAGCTAAACCTAGTCTGGATTGTATTAGCATAGCCCAAACTGTGTGAAATTTGTCCAGGCTGTTCTGTAGCCTATGGTACCCTTATCCTTTTTCATTAAAAAGCAGATCAACAAGATGGTGTATGGTACTTATAGTTACAAAGAAATAGTAAGGCAATCTATTAACCAAGCTATAAATGAAATCTCCAAGAAAGATGACTTATTCTAGATATTTCTGTACTACTTAATTGCATTAGAATTAGTTCTAGGATGAAAGCGTAAATATAAAAATAAAGAGTTTCGTATGTCTTGTAACGTAACCCTGCAGATGTGCTTTAAATAACATTGCATATTTTAGACGGTCTATTTTTGGTGTCTTTCCAGAAGTTTTTCTGAAAGTCCTAGACATCAAATTCGGGTCGCCCATGAAGAATTTATTTTCAGGTGTTCCAATTTCTGCTTGTTGTGTTGCCTCTCCTTATTAAATGTACCTTAATATCTGTAATGGTCTGTAATCTCGGACAATTTTATTATAAATTTGTAACTAATATTTTATCATATATCATAACTTGCTGAAATGGCTTTAGCAAAAGAAGTTTTATTAATAATTTAACAGTTACAACTCCAGGAGCGTACAAACACAACCTACAAGCTAATAACATGTTTTTAAAACGGCTATTAATGACTGGTGGTTAATTGTAAGACAAACACCGAGACGCCTTTTCGTGCAAACACAATTATTTTATACGCGCGTTTCATAATAAAGGAAAGGTATGGTAATTATCAGTCCATTTCTCAAATTCTCCCCTTTTTAATTGCATCCACACAGACTTTGTCAACTGCTGTATTTGTTTAGAAAAGAGCGGGGGAGAGCTTCCATATACTGCCCTTTATTTTTTACATACATTATTTGTACGCTTGTGTACTTCCTCGAAATGATCGTTCCGAAAATTACAGAGGGCGGATTGACGGCTTAATTATTGTCTTTTTTTAATACGCGGGGTTAAAAACTCAACTCGTTCTTGGGGTTGTTAACACCAGCATATATTTATGGTTTCGATGAAATAAAACGCATATTTAATTAAATGGAAAATATCAAGATTAAGAATGTGTTTAATTCATTAACTGTGGTAAGTTTACAGCTTTTTCACACCCCCCGAACGATATATTACGAACACGCACGGTATAAAACAATTTGACAGTTAGTGTTGTTGGTAAATGTTGCACTCGTGAATGAATTATAATTCTAATAAGATTAAACGCCTCATTGCAGTTACAGTTTAAATAGGGAGGGAGTTCAAAACGCAAAAAGGACGCAGCACTATTTGAAATAGTTAAATGCAAGGGAATTTCAAATATTCCATACGTCTCCTGCTGCTCTCTTGCAGGATTTTATTTGAATTTCAACTGAGAGTTTAATCTAATCACGAACGCGAACGCAGCTCGTCAAAATAATTTAGATAACAGCATTTTTGATTTTAGATGTTTGTATATGATTTTTGTAGTAATTTTTCTCCCCTTATAAACAGAATTCAGATTAATGTCATCAATATTTATTTATGGAGTTTACTAACTTGCTGTGTGTATGTTTTCAGATAGTGCAATATTTAATTCACACAAAATTCCACGAAAAGGGTTACATATGAGTTATGGTGTGGGTATGGGATAAGTACTGCTGTTTTCCTGTTGGTAGTGACAAAATTTCCTGGAAAAGCAGGTGCAACCATATACTTTGGGCTTGTATTAATTCATTTTTAAACTTTTATTTCCTTTACGAAATTACATTGTTAATATATCAGCATTGTACCTCTTATTAGGGCCTTTTATTATAAATTAAGGAAACCGCTGTTTTGTTTTGGTAGCGAACATTATTAAGATCGTTAGCCCCCAGTTTGCTTTGTTTTGTGCTAGTTACTTTTCCTAAGAAAATGACCACGTGTGCGTGACTGCAAGGGGCACGTGTGTTACGGTTCTTATATTTCTGCGTGTGTTTTAGGTGTGTGGGATAGTTAGTTGGTCATGTTTAGTTCCGTTTTGTACACGAAATAGTTAGTCCGCCCATATCCTCAATTCCATGAAAATGTAACCGTGTGGTTCAACTTCTAGCCTCCACTTAAATTTGCGGTTAAATTAAGTGGACGCACATGGAATTCAATTTTTGTGTACAACTTTGAAATTTTGTTTACTATGCTCCAATGTTTTAGTTTTTGCGGCATCTTTGAGACCCTGTTTACGATGTCCATTAGTTCTAATTCCAAGAAGTCCCCGTTTAGATTTAGCAAACGGATATTTATTTGGCACTGTTTAAACTGAATTTCAATTATTGCGGGAAACTATTTGTTTGAATATTTGTAAGCAATTTAATGAAAATCGAGTGCGCTCGATTTAAGGATGCTTTTCCAGGAAATGTCAACTGTATTATTAGTGCCAGTATTACCGTCGTTTAGTCATAAAATCCCTTTCCTTATACCGTTTATGGGAATAGTCTGTACAGGATTTTCCTGCGAATTGAGCCATATACAACACGTACAAAAAATTTTAATTTTTCTAGATTTCATGTTCTTTTGTAGAAAATGTCAAATGTATTATTAGTGCTAGTATTAGGGTCGTTTAGTCTTAAAATCCCTTCACTTATACCTTTTACAGAAACAGCCTATACAGGGGTTTCATGCGAATTGAGCCATATACAAAACGTATAGAAATTTACATTTTTCTAGATTTCATGTCCTTTTGTAGAAAATGTCAAATGTATCATTACCTAATACTAGTATTAGCGATGTTAAGAATTAAAATCCCTCTGCTGATTATACCTTTTACACGAATAGTTTATATCGAATAGTCTATATAGAGTTTTCCTGCGAGTTCAGCCGTATACAAAACGTATAGGAAATTAAATGTTTCTAGATTTCATGTTCTTTTGTAGAAAATGTCAAATATATTATTAGTGCTAGTATTAGCTTTGTTTAGAAATAAAATCCCTCTGCTGATTATACTTTTTACACGAATAGTTTATATCGAATAGTCTATATAGGGTTTTCCTGCGAGTTCAGCCGTATACAAAACGTATAGGATATTAAATGTTTCTAGATTTTATGTTCTTTTGTAGAAAATGTCAAATTTATTATTAGTGCTAGTATTAGCGTTGGTAAGAAATGAAATCCCTCCGCTGATTGTACCTGTTACACGAATAGTTTATATCGAATAGTCTGTATAGGGTTTTCCTGCGAGTTCAGCCGTATACAAAACGTATAGGAAATTAAATGTTTCTAGATTTCATGTTCTTTCGTAGAAAATGTCAAATGTATTATTAGTGCTAGTATTAACGTTGTTTAGTGATAAAATCTGATTATACCTTTTACGGAAATAGTCTATACAGAGTTTTCCTGCGATTTGAGCCATATACAAAAATATAAGAACATATGTTTTTCCAGATTTAATGTTTTAGGATACTTTTTCTGAAAATGTCAGCTGTATTATTAGTGCTAGTATTAGCGTTGTTTAGTAATTAAATCTGATTATACCTTTTACGGAAATAGTCTATACGGAGTTTTTGCGATTTGAGCCATATACAAAAATATAAGAAATTATGTATTTCCACATTTAATGTTTTAGGATTCCTTACCAGAAAATGTAAATAGCGTTACTGGTGCTAGTATTGGCGTCGTTTAGTCGTAAAATCCTTTCACTTACGATATCTTTAATAATTTTTATGATTTACATACAGATTCTTTGCACATGCGATTGTGGCTATCATGCCCTAACATGGAATTCATCGTGGTTTTTATTACATGTAATGGTTTTTTTTTCTGGTTTCAACGAAGAAACAATGAATTTATTTCTAGAAGCTACCGTATAAAACATTTAAAAATAATTTTTTCTGGCCGTTCTTGTTTATGCGAGTTTTGAGAAAAAGAATATACGTATGTTGGAACTGCGTATAACCTTCTTTCAGAAAGCTGTTGAAGTCTGATCCTATAAATGTTAGTACTGTGCGCTTCTTGATTGCATATTACCATTTCTACTTCGCGATTGTTCTAAAGGATGACGTAATAACATTTATATTCTTGAAAGTTTATTATAAATAGATAACATTAGGTTTTGCAATCGAACAGAAAGGTTTTTAATCTGCCATAAATGTAGAATTTGTCCCGGAGACTGTACAACGCCAGAGATTTTGTTTGGAAACGTTTTATTGGTGCAGACGCTCGAAAATCGCTGTCCCATTGAATAAAGTGCGATAGATGTTTCGAAGTTCGATAAAAGAGATTTGTTTTCAGAAAGAATCAACATCAAGTGTCTGTGATTTTACATACGTTATTCGGATCGCTTATGTATTTATGGCGTGTTTGACTTTTTTATGTCTGCGGTTGACGATCGATTTATAACCGAGAAGCTATTTAGAAAAGGGGAACATCTTGAAAAAACCCAAGTTCGATAATGAGAAAATAGGGGCTACTCTCTGGTAGAATCTTGCTTACAGTTTACTCGATACCATTGCTGCAGGTCCAACACTTCATTAGAATTTTAGGCTTGATGAATATGCGGACATTTGTTACTCAAGACAGTCGAGTTGGTTTAAAACACAAATAATTGTTTGAAACTCAGACAATAGGGAGAAAAGTACATAAGACGACGGGGCGAAACTTGTAAATATGTGTTCTTGACTTTGACTTTGATGTCCCAATCTAGACTTTGAAATCGTCAACAACGAAACATTGTACAAGAAGGACCTATATGTAGTTTTTTTGGCCTTTTGTAAAGTCGAAATAGCTTTTGTGTTTGAAGTAATTACTAGTTTTAGCTTTCAAAATATGAAAATTTTGACTTGGAGAGGAATACATTTCAAGACCTGATATAATCATAATTAATTTATGTTTAGGGAAATGTCAAAGTGAGCTTGATCGTATTCTTCTTTCCACACCATTATTTTTTGTACACCATTCGTTTGTTTCGTTTTTTCGTGTTTTCGTTTTGTTTAGCCATTTCGCCCAATGATTTTTGTCTTACACTTGAGTCTCTTTTTAAGTGAATTTTGTATACAATATGGAGATTAGAATATCCAACAACATAGAATTTTCTAGTTTTTTTTTGTTTTAACACTGGTTTTTTTATTACACACTGCTGTACTCATACAACTATCTGTTTTACGTGAAAGAGTCTTAACTTTTTCATATAAAACAACCCTTAGGTTGTGGATTTAGTGTTATTTTTAAGCTATTGGGAATAAATTATTTATAAATGAACAGCCAAACCTTGCCGCATTTAAAGTATCACATAAAATCTTTGAATTTTAAATCACAACCATTTCACCATAGGAAATACCCTCTCGTAACTAAACGTGTTGGAAATCCCCACAGACTGCAGTGGTGTTTTAAAAGACCTGGGAAATGTTTTTACACTTTATTTAGCTTTATTCTTGTCAATCACTTGGCGAGCAGTAATGTGTTGCGATATTCTCCGGAATGAAGAATTTGCAAAGTGCATTGTTTGTTAGTAAACAGTTCTAACGCATTAATTCCCTGCAGCGTTTAATGTGGGAACAGAGGTATAACAGGAGGGCACAGCTATGATAAAAGTTTACTTTTTGCCTAACCTTCTACGGGAAACACTTAATCCCTAGAATAATGAATTCCCAGTGTTCTTCCACCTGCACAGGTCTGTACTTAATGCTGCTGAATAATTTTGCCTATTAAAATACATTGTTTCTAAAATTTCCATATTTTACCGGTACCGGTTTCGGTATAGCAATCAACCATTGGCAATCCTCAGTCAGAGCGCAGGTATAAATCTCTATAATAACAATAGTTCTGTGAAATCTTAAATCATGTAAAACCAATTTGTGGTTTGGTTAAATTTTGTACCTTTATTTGTTGTTTTGTGATGTTACAATCCTCTAGAAATCTGTGAGGTACAAATCCCACTTCTTTATATGTTCTACATTGAAACTAGACGTTCCGTATAAAACATAAATCGATAGCGTAAAATTCTGCTACAAGTTAAAGTTGACAATCAATCAGCTTAAAAGTATGACTACTTATAAATCTCACCCAGAAAAGTAATTAATGTTACGAGGCCTTTATAAACCATTATTCCTCTTGAGCTATTTGTAATCCTCAGTTCAACATGTACCTACTGTTTTTGAGACGTTTCCACTAGTAATCATCCAATACTTAATGTAGGACTGATATAGAAGTGGGATTCGAACCACACAAGGCTTGATGTTAGATGTTCGAACAATTAGTCGGTTGCAGTACCGCAAAACAATAAATAAATAATAAAATTTCTATAAAAATTGGCATTCCACCTGGTAGTGTAGATATACATATACCGACAAACCCTCTGTGTATTGGACGGCTTTAAAGAATTTAAATTGATAAACCACAAGCTATTTCGGAAAATCATTAAAACAAAGTGTAAAATGTTGCACAACGGAAAAAATCAATATAGTATAGGCTCATCAAGAATTAATGTTTCCGGTGATCAAAGATTAAAAGCCTTTCACTTTATTGACATTGGTTGTAGAAAACCATTGGCAGAAGTGACACAATCATTTCTTAATACTGTTTATATAATCTTAGAAAAGTTCTCTGTTTGTTGTGGTAAACCACCGGTTTCCATTTTTCCTTCAAAAGATTTATTTTATTGATCGTAATTTGATACCTTCATTGTGTAACTTATCTGTCGTTGTTTTATTGCTGGTTTTGTTGATTACCTATAGCTACCTGTAAAATTTAGAAATACATTGCCTACTACACAGTGTGTTATAAATACGAGGAGGGTTCAAATATGACCCGGAATTTGGCTGTAACTTTTTATTTAACTACAATAAGTATATAATTTTTACACTATTTATCCACGTATTCACCCTCTAAGTCACTTTTGTCATTGTTGTGGGAGTTTCATAATGCCATTTTTATAGAATGTTTTTGGTTAGGCACGAAGCCACTCGTGCACAAACTCGGCAACATCATCGTCTCGAAATTTTGAGCCACTCAATGCCTTTTTCAGCGGTCCAAAGAGATGGAAATCACCTGGTGATAAATCCGGACTATCAGGTGGATGTGGAAGAATCTCCCAATGCATTTTTTCGAGGACATTTGTAGTCAATTGGGCAGTATGAGGTCGGGCGTTATCGTGCAGGGGAATGACACTCTTGATTGAACGATTTCTCCGTTTTGGCCGAAATGCAGGCTTAACTTTTTGAGTGAGCATGTCAGAATAATAAGGGGCATTAATGGTACGTCGTTCTCTCAAAAAATTGGTCAAGAGAACACCCTCACTATCCCAAAAGACGGTGGCCATTACTTTACCGGCTGAAGGCACAACCTTTGCTTTTTTCGGTTTTGGGGAGTTTGTGTGGCGCCACTCTAGACTTGATCTTTTTGATTCTGGCGTAAAATGGTGAACCCAGGCTTCGTCGCAGGTGAGTAAGGAATTTAAAAATGAATCGCCTTCATCTTGGTATCGCCTGAGAAGCTCAGTAGAGACTTCAACGAGTCGCTGTTTTTGTTCCATAGTCAGCAATCTGGGTACCCACCTTGCGCAAACTTTTCGGTAATGCAGATGTTTATGGATGATTTCCTCGACGCTACCAACACTAATTTGTAATGTTTGTGACATTTCACGGACAGAAATTCTTCTATTGGCAAGAATAAGGTCGATTATCAGGTCAATGTTGGTTTGTGTTTTCGGACGTCTCGCGTGCGCCAAATTTTCGATTGTTGTACGGCCCTTATTAAACTTCTTACACCATTGAAACATCGGGGGTTTCGATAAGGTGGATTCCCCATATTGTGCTTGAATTCTTTGCAAAATATCACTTGGTTTGGCACCCTCATTCACAAGAAATCTAACTATTATGCGTTGCGCAACGGAAACATGAACTGCCTGCTCTGTCATGTTGACAATTACTAAAAAAAAAACAATTGAAGTGGCTATGACATTATGCACGCATTCTAGATATACCATTGCAAGAATGTTAAGAAGGAATTGCGGCTAGGGCCATTTGTTTGGTTCTAAGAATAAAATGCCGGGTCATATGTGAACCCTCCTCGTAAATGCCAACTGTTTAATATTTAATTATTGTTTCATTCTTTCAAAATGTAGTTTTTCATTGTATCGGTTTTAAGACGTAGGTATCTGCGTTACTGAAATGACTCTGACGATCAGAATAGTCTGGAAAGGTTTAATCGAAAACAGGAAGGAAAGGTTCTGCTTGTATGGAACTTTTATTATATCTGTTATGTTTGTTTTACCTACGTCAGTCATTGTGCTTACGTTAATCAGTGCATCCAATTTTCAGAAAGTGTAACCACTTTACACCGTCATTGACGTAAGTGTCCAATCAGTATGCAAAGCTTAACGTTTGGCCGCGTACATTTGCCCAAATACGTACTTTTATTTATACATCTCGCATTATCAGCCATGTGAGGGGTTTATTCCTTATTTATTGATATATGGGCGGGTACTAGGGCAGTAAACTAGCAAAATGGTGTAATAAAAGCTACTGAGCCACGAATTTTCCAGCTATTTAAGATATGAGAATAGTTTTTTTAATGATGCTGCCTGTCAGTCATGGTTGCGGTCATATAAGCACCAGCATTGTATGGTAATAATAACAAAAGTCGAGTGCACTGGGTCGCTATTACATTAAAAACGTCATGAAATCAGTAAAGTGCCGGCGCCAAGTCGCTGTGAATTATCAGTTCGTGGAAAAGTCGTTTTTAGCCGTCTCGCGCCCGTCAATATCGAAAACCCCTAGACGTGGGCTTTTAACTCGCCATCCTTTTCTTTCTACCCTCCACGGCTTTGTCTTTGCACGTATCCGCCGTTTCCGTTTCCTATCAAAGCATAAATATCTGATTATAGGAATTTTCAGTAAATCAAGTGCAACTTTTACATCGCAATTCAATATAATACGACCTCATATTTTTATCTGTAGCTCGCGCGTGTGTTTACATTCCGGCTCCGTGCAGGCAAGGTTATATTATTTAACATTAATCCAGATTATAACTACGATAAAAAGTGTGTTTTACGCCTTTTTGGCGGTTGAGTTGCGCATCGAACTTTAGAAGAGCGCAAATCAGTAGGGCAGTTCGAAGTTAAAAGAATCCTTTTCCCGTGAAAATTTCAGGTTATCGTGTAAGTAAATGGAAGAAATACGGTAAGAACGTTTCTAGTTCTCGATTTTCAACTCTCGAGGTTCTTATTTCCTCCCCAAATGGGCGATAAAATTGATTTGTGTTGACATCACTTGGCCACAGAATGAATACACTCTCGTTAGTTCTCCTTCTAATTAAAATTAGAGTTATCTCGCGAGTTTTTGGACATTAAGCATTATCGTCTTGTTTATTTTGTAATCTCAATCGCTTTGTGTATTTTTCCTTTTGTTATCAGGAGCATATTTTACTTCGTTCGGGGTAATTTCTTAACCGACCACGAAATAAATTGGCTGATCTGTGTTCGCGGAAAACTTCCTTTACATCGCAAGGCGTTCCGATCGAGCGGGTTTATTTAAATTAATGCACATATACTGATTTAATGAAAGGTTATGTGACTCCTTGTCTGTCGGTGTGCTATGTCGGATAAGACATCTGACATGCGGGACATTATCAAAAGACACCTGCCTCGCGAATCTCGGCTTATTCTGATTTTAGCTGCAAATTAAACACCTGCTTCTACTGCTGCACATGCCTATCACTCCAATGCACTCCATCCATACAAATAGGTTCGTTCTGTCTTATGTCCTGTTTTATAACTACTGTGTTTTACATTTTACGTCCGTTTTATTGGAGCTCACTGCTACGCAATTTCTTAGCTCCGGATTGAAATGGAGCGTCCTAAAAGAAACTTCGTTACTAAGTGTGCAACCCTGGCAACCAAGAATATAATTAACACTTTTTCCAGTTTACTGCCAGAGGAGCCACTTCCTGGTCTTTCTTCTGTTGATATTGCAGATATTTATTTTTGGAATTCTCTTGTTTTCCGTTTTCGTTTGCGTTTTGCAAATATTTAGTATTGTAGGAAATCTGTGGAGTTTCAGTTTGAGAGAACTTCCTTTGATCGTCTGGTAAATTATACAAGTGGTACTTCAAAAAATGATTATTATTTGATTAGGAGTATAAAAATGCAGTAATTGAACAAATAACTAAAACTAGTGGAATTCGTGGGCTGCACCCCACGCGTTTTCTATTAACTGATTTTAAAAATAAAATAAACAAGCTACATCCATCGCTATCTAAAATTCGTATTCAGTTCTATTTTTTCTTGAGATCAGCATGTTCAAATAACAGCATCTTTTTGTTCAGTCAATCTGTGGTGTCGCGAATGGTCACAACTCCATCATAACCTTGTCCACGCCACGTTTATAAGATAGTTGCTTCGAAACGATGTTTCACCAGTATTTAAATGAAGCATCAGAAAGACATTTATCTCTAGTCCAGTTGGTTTATTGTTACTATTTATTAAATTTTTAATACATAGTGAGGCCCTCGCCCAACAATGAGATATTGCGGGCTAATAAAGAAGAAGAAGTGAAACACAATACTAAGTTTGCGGCTTTCTCTTATATCTTGATTTGTATGGATACGAATTCAATATGTTCTATTTAATTTCAAGCCCCCCACGTTTATTTAAGCTGCAATTTATTCATTTATTTTTGTATATTACTGTTCAAGCAGTTTACAGTGCCTTTCTGAGAACGTTTTAATAGCTCTACCAAAACTCTCCGTCGTGAAAATTAATCGCAATAACTTCGAAGTTACTGCATTTAGAGGCTCCGAAATTGTTTTCATTTGTAGTTGGTGTTATTGTTACATCATCTTTACATCTTAATACTTAATTTCTTGTCAATCATTGATAGGAAGCCTCACAGTATATTTAATTCTTGCGAAATAGGATATTAAGCTAACTTATTTATATTGTTTTGAATAGAAATATTGAGTCGGTGATTAATACATGTTGATCGTATGTTTAGCGCTGACCGCGGGAATTTGTTGGCTTCTTCCGTGAGCTTCGGTTTGATAATGAACGGTCGGAATAAATTGGATTATATGAATCTAGGTATACATTTCTTACTGACCGATATATAGAAATACATATGAATATGGTTGTCCTATTGGATGAATGCGTTTAGGTTGGACTTATTAACGTGAAGTTTGAGGTAGCGAAAAGGTTTTTACGATATATATAGATTTTATGGTCGATACCATTAGGATTTTGTTACTTCTAAATTCAAAACGACAAAATTAGGCATACCTGTTTCATAATACACGTCTCCTATTTCTTTTATTACAGTCTTTGTCAGAATAGTAATAATAAATGTGTAGAACAAACAGGTTATTGTCTCTTATTTTGACATCAAAGTCAAAGGCCTTTTACAAAATTCTTAATTATTTTCTTCGTAAATTTTCGTCTATCGTTAGCTGAGTTCACTGTTTGGTGAAAATATGAAAGCACTTGAAAGTGAAAACTCAATACTGAACATCATAATTTTTTACCGTCAAGCAAAGTCGTAACAGAGAATAAAGAAGTTCAAAGGGAATAAATTAAGAATTAATTAATTAATCATTCAGGGAAATCTAAGAAATCAATACTTCCATTAGATGTTTTTCAATAGCAGCAAAAAAGCTATAATTAAGGAAAATTCTTTATAAAAGTTGCTGGTATTATTACGTGCAGTAATAGGCGACCGGTTGAAACTTTCTCGTTTTTTATGTTACGAAATTTGTCGTGTATACCTATAAGTTTCACGGAACTTAAAACTAATTTCATGATTTTTGTTTTAGAATTGCGTTTTTTCTGTTGCCTTGATTAATTTGTGGATATTATGTTTCACCTATCACGCGGATAGCATTTTTAGTCCGCAAACTTCTATGATAAAACTGGGGCTCAAACCCGCTTCTTTATTAAGGGTACAACGGCTTCGCAGAGAAATCCACCATAACGATTACTGCTTTCCATACAACTTCGCACAGCTCGCTACAAAATAATAATTCTGAATTTGAACCTGAGAAAACGGAAAACTGCATTCTGAATAGTGACATAATAAACAGGTGTTGGTATATTCCGCCGTAATCCCCAAGTTCCTTTTATGACGACATGTAAATTGCGCCCCGAATTCACTTTGGCCTTTCGTTTATGGTAACTTTTAATTGTAATATTATATGGATTAAAAGCTGAAATACCGATCATTAAATTATAATATTACGTTTTTCGGCCAATATTTTTCTAGGAAAAATGCCTTGTTTCAAGAGGTTGTCACATGGAATTTTATCATACGATTTATTGCTTATATATTTTTTGTGCGCGCTAATATTTAGTTACTGTTTGGGTGGACACGTAAAGCCTTCGGTCCCGGTTGCCACGCGAACATCTTTGACAATTGTAAACCATGTAGTGCAACTTCTCTTTTCTGGCTCATGTTAACCTCCTGCCGGGTATATATGCAAAGAGAGCTCACAGAACCTACTTCATTGTAGGTAATTGGCCTTCTCAGCGGAAGAAGAACAGTTAGTTAGGCATAGAAAATGGAAAAGCTGTGTCTAAGAGTGGACGTCCATAGACTGAAAAAGATTTTTTACTCTTTTCTCACTGTATACCTTCGTTTTACTGTATTCATTTTCAAATGTATATATACATTTGACCAACTATAAAACAATTATATTAGCCCGTTACTATTAAATTACTTTTTAATCGAAATTTATATCCTTCTTACTTAACAATCTTATGATTGGAAATTTCGAAAACTCATCTTAGACTAAAGAATGGTTTTATTCACCATTATAGATACACCCTGTATATTAGTGCTTGTATTTTAATATTGATACGATTTTTTACGTTTAGTTGAGTTTTCCATCAATAATGCTAAAAACATTAAGTTTGGACAGGAGTCACATTTTTGAGGTTTCCGCAAATATATTTCCAGGATTACGAATCATAAATTATCGTCCTGTTTGTCCAACTTAAACTTTATGGCACAGATTACATTACATTTTGCATACTTATTCCGGATTTTTCGATGCCTTGATTTACGACACATTTCTAAAACTTGGAAATTTATTATTTTTGTTACTACCCAATAACATTTAGAAAGTTTTCTTTTTAAAATATCCTCAAGCTTTCTTGATTGTAAATTGGCGTACTGACTGAGAACTGCTTTAACTTCTGAATTCACATCTAAAGCAGTGTAACGAGCGGTTTAATCAAGGATTTATACTCACAAGGAAATACATAAGCAGTAGTTTCGGTAGTCCAGTGTTCCTCGAGAACCCCAAACATCCCCAATTAATCCCTTCACAAAGAGTTTCTAGGCTACCTACCTTCCTTTATTGATGTAATATCGTTAATAGCGGGAAAATTTCGGTCGGTGAAAATAATCATACGCGAGTGTTGTTTGTTGGGTAATTGTAAGTATGAAATCCCGGAATTGCATCCGTCTTTCATTTCGCAGCTAATACATGGCCATAGCAAAGAAAACTTGCGGTTTGCATGGAGCGCATTGTTGTTTGTTCGTACGTCGAATATTCGCAAACAAATAAAGCAGCTGGAGTTCAAGAGGTGACCCATGATATAAAATCCATCTGGAGCAAGTATAGATATTGGGAAACTGCAACGAACAGGAGCTCATAGATGTGCAGCCGAGCGACAATTCTATTACCAGTCTTACACCGAATCAGTCCACCCTAGATTGGGTGGGCGTCCACCACCCTCACACAGCCTACTCATCCCAGCCGCCCTCAACCGCCACGAACAACTGTTGCGATTCTTGATGCATTGCCTCGTATCTGCTTAAAGAGATCGTCATTTAAGGACCTCTTTCAAATCGCCGTCGAAATTACCATTTAGGGGAATTTTCGAAGGAAAAATGGGGTTAGAGAAAAACTTTGCTCGAATTTACCGCCGTTTTTCGCGACCCTTTGTGATTGACGATTTGAGGGCTCGATGATACAAAGTTTCGATGCGCTTTGCTTAAACTTTTCCTTTACAATTTGAAGAGGAAAATTTTAACTTTTCTGCTGGGAATTGGTGGGCGGTGGAAGACGGATAATTCCCGTTTATTTTTATATTAACGCGCAAGTAGTTAATGTCAGAACTTATTACAAACGCCCCCAGTAACTATTACGTTGAACGGGGATTTCCATATCGATAAATTTTTATTGGCGCTTTGAAAATGGCACTAAACTGCAGGTCAACACAACGTAAATCAAAATTTTCATAGCAGCTTCAAATAGCGTAGCAAGTGTCGAAACGACGGGTTATATTTTATATTTTGCATGCGCTCGTAAATGTCATGTTAAGTCTTATACAATAACAATTGTTCTACGACCTGTAATTTTTATAGATTTACAAGTTGCAACATTACGTTTCCGATATTGCAACAACAAGTAATTTCGTTCAGTCTCTCCCACTGCAGTGTTTGCAAACATTTATGTTTGTAATTGTATGAACACTCCTTATGCTATTATAGACGTCTTTTAGCCCAACTTCTCCGACGTATTGTTTGTTTTGTTTTGTTTTGGATACATTAAGGCAAGAAAATTCATAGCACGAATTTGCAGTTAATGAGAGCTTAGGGAAAGGAAACAATATTAAGAATATTCCGTGCTAAGTGACCATTTAGAGCAGAAATGTACACAAAATAAGTGAAGCACATCTGAGTAAGTTGTTAACGAACATCTCGCTAACTCGACGTGGCTCGTTGTCACGGCAATCGTCGTGCAGTGTTAAAATGCAAATGTTGAAATTGGCGTCGAACTTCGTCCTGGAATTGCCATTCCTATGGCTACGCTACTACTTAAGTGTTTCTCTGTTCTTTGTGTGAATGCTAGCACGTGTGAGGATCTAGATCACTTGTTGATATCACAATGTAGCTTCGAAACTGATAAAATTTTTGTTTTCCTCGCCTGGTAAATCTTTTTTCTTAGCCAAACTTCTATTAGTTCGTGCAGTAGACTTTAACATTACATAATAGTGATCTAAAACCGTGTTTCTTCTCGAGGCTGCAGATGGGTGGCTATATAGGTGCTGTGTATTAATTAATGGCCGCCGTTTAATAAAAACTAGTTTATTGACTTGAGTACTTACATTAAAGAGGATTAAAGACATAGTTAATGATAATTAAGTAAATAATCAGAAACGCGCTAATTACATGAACTTACATTTAATCTCTAAAGTTGCATATTTATAGTGCAAGAGGTAAAATATTGGAAACATTTGTATTATTACAAAAAATAAAGAATCTTGAAAAACTATTAAAAGATTAAGATATTCCACGAAGGAACTAACATATAATATCATACCAATCGATTAACTTACTGTATAATTGGACTTGAAGAGAATGTAGAAGACGCACCGACTTAAAATATGAAGCATCACTAAAAAAATTGAGAGCACAGACCTATGTATTTTGCTAATTGTAGGTACATATTGTTAACAAATGGAAGGAAGGAAATGATGCATACAAATGCACAAATTATCCAGAAATAGGCATTATCTGTTCTCTGGGAAGATAATTTGACAGAGTAGTATTGAAAAGAGCAGCAGAAAAGGACATGATCGAATTGGAAGAACAGGGTGGTAGATTATCCATCGACATTTTCTGCCTAAAACGATTAATAGGAAAGATGTCAGAAAGAAACATGATTACACATATCACATTCGTTGACTTCATTTTAGAGCTCTGATGTAAAAAATGCTTCTAATTGATATTAGAGATTAGACACACTTATTTGTACCTTTTTATTTTCCTACGTCTAGATAGTTGCAAATAAGAGCAATATATGTGTTTTATACATAGAAAACTAAATAAAGAATACTAACCATGGAATTGAATATAACTGCAGAAAAAAACAAATACCTAAT
Source organism: Limonius californicus (assembly GCA_014611495.1). Taxonomy (NCBI): domain Eukaryota; kingdom Metazoa; phylum Arthropoda; class Insecta; order Coleoptera; family Elateridae; genus Limonius; species Limonius californicus. Next base: position 31,217 of record JABXWE010021192.1, on the reverse strand, counting down.
TATCGGTGAACAGGATGAAGATCTACAAATGCAGAACAAAATAATAAATAATGTGATAGGTATAGATATTGTTGATAACTGAAAAAGGTCCACGTAAAAAAGATTTAAAATAAAAAGGAACTAATGCAATACACAAAAACCAAAAACTAAAGATGAAGATAATGGGGATGGAAATGGATAACTTTAAATTAAGATGAAAGAGAAAGGATAGGGACAAGACAGTTGTGGAATGACTACAAAAGAAGGATAAAATAAGGGAGATGCCCCAAATAAGCATACACCACAAAATAGAAGGCAAATAGGAAGATCCAGAAAAACTTGAAAATATGTTAATGAATACGTGTTACACATTTAGAGGGTATGTAGAGGATTCAAAATACTGAGAAACTTATATCCGGAAACGCACCGTTTTCGAGCTACAGGTAACAGTAGTTACCTACCTGAATGTTGTTTAATTGGGCTATACCTTTTTCCACATTGTCTGACTGGCCCCATTTACTCGACTTTCTTGCAAGAAATATTGTTAGAATTGTCGGAAGAAGTACTATTGGGTATTCGTCAACAGATGTGGCTGCAACATGACGGTGCACCAGCACAGTTTTTACTTAGCTTCCGACACTACATCAACCAAGTATTCGCTGACGGTGAGGGAATGACCGAGAGGGACCAGTAGCGTGGCCTCCACGCTTCCCGGGCCGAACTCCCGTAGTTTTTTTCTATGGAGCCATATGAAGTGTTTGGTTTACGAGACTGCTGTCGAGCCTGAAGAAGATCTGCTAAACACGTGGTTGCAGCGCAAGAACTTCATACAACGCCTGGCACCGTTAAAAAAGTATACCAAAATATGCTTTGGAGGTGCAATGCTTGTATCGAAGTTGGTGGTCGACCTTTTCAGCAACTATTGTAGTATTTGACTAGTATAAGTATTATTCCAGTCTTAGCTCGCAAACAGTGCGTTTCCGGTATGCATTTCTTATTAAAAGTTCGTCAATTTTGAATCCCCTACATACACTATACATTTTTAACACCTATTCATTAACATCCCGTATATTTTGCAATGGAAAAACTTGGAAGATATATGTAATTGGAGATTGCAATGCCAGATGCTTATATGACAGAAACTTAAAGACATAGTGTAAACTTTGGTGGTGTTAATAGTACTTTGGTTCCGCTTCGTGGCTTCATTTTATGAGGTATATATCTAAAATTCACTAATTGCCTTCCCGCCTCTGAAATGGACAGTAGAATTCTTGCGTACACGTGCGTCTCCGTAGCTATTAGGGAAACGAACGGAGACTCCAGTTTAACATCGAATCCGGACGATAAAAAACAGGGCTTTAGGGCTTTTAGGCATTAACATCCTACGCTTGGCTGATTGGAGAATTGTGTATGACGTGTTGCAGTATGAAGTTTTATTTTACTGCTTCGGCAGTGTCCAGAACTCGAAAGCAGACGTTTACTTAGAAAGCGAAGATGAACGATGGATGAAACGTTTATTGGTAACTCTCATGTTGACGATAAAGTGCCTGGATTGTCATAACACACCACACTAGGAAATCGACAAGATGTTGTTTATAACCTTAGAAGAGCGAAAAGACAAACTACCGTAAAAAGAATTGATACGGATGGTGAATATTTTGAGGAAAATATTGTGAAGTTAATAAAACCAATTGATAACTGTAGGGGGAACCAATTCAAAGGAAGAAACGGGAACCGATATACTTCAAGAAGTAGACATTTTTAGTAAAAGAAAACTATTGTAATGGAGATTAAACGTTTGAATAGCCAATTATAGATTACTTTTAATAATATCATAACGTTTGTTTTTAAATACCCGTTTTGTTGACTGACCAATGTTCATCGTGTCTAATCTAATCTTATACAGGAGTGTAATACTTATCTAGTACATCCGTAATTACCATCCTACAATGTTTTTTGTATTTGTTAAGACGACTAGGATTTCGCAATTTTACTCCTTTAATAAGTAATTCTGTTTCTGCCTACGCGATATTTCTGGCTGCCGAACAGATTACATAGGTACAGTTTAAAGTAGAATAGTTACACATAACAAAAAGATAAGCGTTTTAGGGGATGTTGCTCCTTTTGTTACGTTAGGTTGCTGAACATTCCCCGCGGCTCCGAATTCACTGCAGAGTATGAATATTCAATCTGTTGAAACGAACTATTACAAATTTGTTCATTTAATTAAGCGAATCCCACGTTATAAAATGAAATAAAAGAGTAAGGTATCAGTTTTCTTATTCGTCGAAAATTATGTTCCTTAAAAATGCGTTCATTTCTATTTTGATAGAAGGTCGCTGATCCAACCTTGGTAATTACAATACATGCACGTGTCCGACTGATAACTTCGCAAGGCTATCGCATCGCGAATGTTGGCCCAGTATCTAAATGAATTTTAGATCCGCCTTGAAATTATCGCTTTCTAGTAAATTGGGTCAGAATGGCGGGAAATCGACGTTTGTTTAATAAAAGTAACCTATTTCGGAACGATTAAAATGCTTCTTAATAATGGAAGGGTTTGATCGCAGTCTCTTTTTATTTAATTGATCCTATGGCGTTTCCGCTTTATTGCTTTTTGTTGCAAAAGCGAAGTTTGCATTTCTGCGGTTTGTGGTTGAATCGAGCATTCGTAAATTTATCGATTGTCTATTGCGTACAAAAACAACAGACCATTAACAAGCTGATCGTTTGGTATTTATGAATAATTGATAGGGTTGTGTTTCCTTGCTTCGTCGGAACTTCTTAATTTCCAACTACGCTCCGAATAATACGAAACCGTTTTCTTTTAAGTGAAAATACGGGCTGGTAAAATTTTAAAAAGTCATCAAACTCTAGGAAAATTCTATTTTTATTTGTATACTGGAAGAGATCATGATGCAACGATATCCGTTAATATGTGATAATGAGCTCGTTACAAGTAAAAGTGCAGCAACATTTTAACCTTTCGGAAGAGATAGTCACGCTTTATGATATTTATTGTGCGATTGCGGTGTGCAAAAACCTTTAAACGAGACCTCTAGCAATAAGAGAAAGGACTACAAAAAAAGTAATGCGTAATAGAAATTTCCTTTGATAGGTACATTACGAGGACGTTGTGATCAACCTCAAGATTGGGTGATTCCTGCCACGTTTTTCTAAACGAAATTACATATTTTGTCCTGCTGACATTGAAAGTTCGCTTTGCAGGATTTCTTTTTATTGGTAATCGCCTTCCCTAATTTGAATTTTTTATTTTATGGCCATGTCCTGTTTCATAAAAACCGTATTTTCTTGCTTCGGTGTTATTCTTCACAAGCAGAGGTATAATTAAACAGATTCATTGCGCACTTTACGACAGAATCTGAAATTGTGAGCTCAAAAAAGCGCATTTTATGCGCAGTTTTATGATACGTTAATAATGATAAGAACTCGCAACAAAATACGAACATGCATTTCTTTACGAGATTTTGTAGCGAAGTAGGTGACCTGAGCGACCATTTATTATATAAAATTACTCTATTTAGCAACACTTGCGCCGGTTTTTCAGGGAGGTTTTTATTCTTATCGTTATTTCACACCTGAATAAAATTGTAGTTTATTAAATTAATTAACCATCATAAAATGCTTCGGATTAGCGTAATGCTGCTATGATATTTTACAGAGACAAATTTAAGCTTCTGACATTCCCGTTCTACCATTCCTAACCCGTGTTGGTAGAAAACTACAATTTTTGTAATTTTTGATTATGGTAATGACAAGAAATAGTTTAAAGCAATTAGAATCCCTAGTGTAAAGTTGACGGCGCTTCCTTTTTCCATATTTATTTGCAATTCCCCAAACTACTAATAACACAGTACACGAATTTTATTATCGGGATGACTTTCCAACAATTACTATCTTAACTGCTACCTTCTGCCACAGTACTATAGTTCTAACTTAAACATAAAGTACGTACATTACTAAACTTAATAAAATATTTTTAACAAGTAGAGTAGAATAGAGTGAAACACATTGCTAATATTTTTATCATTATTAATTCTTTTTGGGAAGATATTCGTAGAAAGGTATGGCATCATAACACAGGACTGTAATGCTGACATATTTACTAAGTTTTAACTGCAATTTCCTTTTTGAATTCCATATCGAAATTTACAGCATTATTGGAATTTAAAAATATAATTACTATATTGTATATTGAAAATTCAAGTTTAAGTTGAAAGTTTATTATTTTTTCTACTGCGGTGCTTCCAAGCCTTTGCATGCGGGTTTGGAATTACTTTTAATTACGTGTATAATTATATGCATGTTAGTTGACACAAAACTAAATTATTATATATACGATGGCAGTTAATCATCATCATCATCATCATCATCTGACATGGAGCTGACTCGAGAGTCGATCCTGGATACGCCAGGCCCACCCCATGCCAGTAAGGTGGGTAGGAATTTCCGGGATACGATGGCAGTTAATGATGATATACTTTGTAGGAATTATACAGATACAATCACAAAATTATGAAATCTAAAGGGTTTCTAATTTTCCCAATTTATTATATTTTGTTGCTGTTATTATTTGAACTTTTATATGTGATTGCATGTTTTAGAGCGTTTCAAAAGTTTAGTCGTTGAAAGACAATTGATTTACCATTAGGGACCTCAGTGGAGCATAGTGAAGTGCGTATTTCACCTAGTTAAGATTAGGTTGTATGTTGCATGAATGGTTAGTATGTAAGGGACGCCCGCAACCCCCTGCAGTAATGCGAAAGCGGTTCGCGGGGGGGGGGTAGTATAAGTGAATGGAATAAAAATTGATTTACCATTATATTACAGGTCGTTAAGGAATGTTAAAATAGATATTTCTAAAATTTATTCGCATGCCATAAATGTGTTTGGCTAAAGTGCAATGCAAAACTAGTAACAGTCAACTAGAGTTCAGGAATAAATTTACTTTCTGTTTATTATACAGGGTGATTCAGAACATGTGCGAAAATTTTTAACCACGTCCAGCTGAGGATATTTAACACCTACATCGCCTGTTAAGTTTTTGTAAATTCGTCGCCATTACGGAGATGGGGGCTTCAAGGTTTTTTTTTCATAAATTCGTTAAAATGTAAATAACTTTTTTGTTTTTAGTCCGATTTTGATAAAGTTTGTTGTTAGGAAAAGCTAACAGCCAGGCTTAATTTCCAGTCAAGTCGTCGAGTTGTGTGTGAAAAGCGGATGATATCTGGCTCAGAAGTGAAAACGTTGACCTAACAATTAAGGTACATCTTGAAAAGGAGATCTGAGTTTTTTTGCAGCTTCTGAACGTATTTTGTTTTCCAAAAATAAATCATTAAATTTTTTCGAAAATCTAATATGTAAACAATTACCTAGCAAAGTTTCGAATAGAAATAACAATTTAAATACATACATCTAATTTCCAAATTTTTATAACATATTTTTCACTTGTGGGTAATTTTTCTTCCACTTTTCACACTCCGTTGTTCATTTCTTTTGACTGGAAATTAGCTTTCCAAAATCAAGTTCCAAAATTATAAAAATTGCAGAAAAACAAAAAAGTTATTTACATATTAGTGAATTGATATAAAAGAACTTTGAAGCTCCATATATCCGCAAAGGCCTCGAATTAAAAAAAAATATTAGAATATTTAGAAGTTAAATAACTTTAGCTGTACGTGGTTAAAGTTTTTTCGCACACGTTTAGAACTACTCTGTATATATTTTTTCAGATCACATTGTCAAAATTCATAATAATTAATTTAACGTTTTGCTTACTCTCTGTTAAGTATGCGATGCGATTCAGCTATAGGACCCTTTGGTTTTTATATTATCAGTGTATTTACAGTTCCTATAAAACAACGTAGTACTGAAATAATATATTATACCTTGCAAAATTAATTTAAGTCCAAGTTTAAAAACGAACCACCGCGTCCTTCAAAAGCTGTGCCAAAATTTTGCCTTGCTTCAAGTGGACAAATTATCTCACACGTATACCCCTCAATCGAGCAATAAACCGTAAAGAGGTTTGCAGTCGTAAAATGACATCTAATTTTGGAAGCAAATCAACATTATCTCTTAACTGCTTGGAGCAAAATATGTAAAAAAAGATGCAGCTCTAATATCTAACATCCAAGTTTGTGCCACGCAAGTATTTATTATAAGCAAGATAAACGTTATTTCTAAGTCTTCAATTATATAAATATGTAAAACGTAAACAAATCCATATAATATAAGGTATTCGAATGCTCTATAAAACTTGTTATTACCAAAACGGTGTTCCAGTGCGCAATGAAAGAGTTCAAGGGGTCATATGTGAACTGGATCACTAGTAGGGATCAACTAGAGCCAGAAATAAATTTTTATGTCCTTACAACTATACTTCAAGATTATTAAATATATTTTTTACGGCCAGATGGTTAAAATTTAGTTTGACCAACATAGTTATACGGTTGAAAATTAGCCATCCTGAACAGATTTTCAGATAGATTTGTAACCAACTACAAGGACCTGTCAAGAATTTATTACTATAAGCATTTAATGGGTTTGTATTATTTTTCTTACAAATCTTGGTCATGCATGATGGTTGTTTTTAACGTATTCACATCGCCTCGGGGAAGTTTTTGGTTTAACATTTAACTCATTGTCTATTAAGTATAAGCTGCATGCATTTTTAAACACCCTGTATATATTTTTGTTCAGGAAAGGTTCCTCTATATGACACTTTGTTTTGTTATATTAACCATGTAAGTACAATCCGTATAATACACTCACGAAACACTGAAATAAGTAAGATATAATATTTCGTAAAAATAATTAAGTCAAATTTAAAAACGAACAATCGTATCCGTGCAAAAATTATGTATTGCCTCAAGTGGGCAAATTTGATGCCACTCGTATGCCTTCCAATAGAGCAATAAAACGTAAAAGACGTCTGCAGTTCTAAAGTCGTAAATTAACATCTGATTTAGGAACTAAATCAACATTACGCTTTAGCTGCTTAGAGCAAAATCTGCAAAGAAAACCGGACTTGAATGCATACAATCAAAGTTCGCTATATCCAGGTGCATACCACCCAAATATTATTATAGGCAAGATAGAAGGTGCGGCGGAAATCGTTATTGCTAGCTGTTCAATTATATAAACTCGTTAAACTTAAACAAAACCGTAAAATGTAGGCTATTCGAATGCTGTATAAAACTTGTTATTACCAAAACGGTGTTCCAGTGCGCAATGAAAGAGTTCAAGGGGTGATATGTTAATAAGGTAAGGCAACATACATCAACGTATATTATGAAATAACTGTCCTGGCAGTTTGAGGGTACGTCTTTATGTCCGTATGCATGTATTTCAACAGGGGTGCCTTCGAGTATAGCTTCGATGGCTAACATTTAGAGTACTTTTAAAAATGCTGCGGGTTGCGTGCTTGAATCAGAAGCGCGGAGGTAGGAATTTTTCCTTTTCGTATTTTTTTATTTTAAAATTTCGAAGATTTTAAGCATTTTATTTGGGAAAGTGCACCATCGTTCGCTTATCAGACTTGGTTGAGCACGTGTAGATGTAATACCGCGTATTGTTATAACGCGGTGGGTTGCAGGTGGAAGGGTGTAAGGGTGCCGTATCGATCCGGAAGTGGAAGGAAGCAGCACACGTCTGGCCGGCAGCATCCCTCCTTTTCGTCGGGAATGTCAAGAGGTATGTGCTTTTACGTCGTTGATATCGCAAATGCAAGTGCACCAAATTGAGCGCATTTATTACCAGACAAATCGATATTAATTAAAAGTTTCAAAGTAAAATGAGAATCCCTACTAGAAGGCATGTCTACGAGAAACGTTTTACTGGATATTAAACCCATCTTCAATAAGTTTTATGAAAGTATGTACTGTCTGTAACAAAATTAATGACCTGTTCGGCAAACTTCTCCTGGAATGCAGCAAATCTTGTGGATATTTTTTAAACATTATCAATTAAAATCGACAGTGTCAAACTCTACAGTGCCGTAACCACGCTATAATTAATCCCTTCGATATCTCGACAAAGGTAAAGTGCAACAGTGTCGAAACGTCAACTGCAATCTTACCAATTGTGTGTTGTAGTTGTGTATATACCGGGGTATTTTAAATTAAAAGAATTGTTGAAGTCTAGTCTGGTTCAAAGTCGACTATTATTAAATTTTACCCATAACTCGACACATTCAAGGGTCACGAACTATGGGACAAGGCGTTCTGCCATTAGTACCTAAAATAGCGTTGCAAATACCAAATACAGAGAGTATCACCCAGAGATTATAATTGTTTTTGAACTTTAACACACATTTTTTCCATAGTTATATGGTGATTGATTTCAACTATTTGATTTTATTGATTGTATCATTAATATCATTGTTTATTATTTTTATTATTAAATAGAACAAAAAAATTAATATTGGATGTTTTAGCAGCTTCTCACACTCGAGTACCTATACATATATTCATAGAAAATAATGAGTTGATTAGAAAGTATTTAAGTTTCATTTAAAACTTAAATTTATGAAAAATTCCGTTACTATTCTAAGTGTATAAACACTGCAATTATGTTGTGACATTAATTCGCTCTTTGAATTTCACCAAAAGCTGCAAAGTGACATCCCAGAAGAAACAAACACAATTGGGGATCTACAGTTGCTTTAAATTATTTTTTACCATAAAGAACGGGCCTTCAGCTGCGAAATCGCTGCCATAAGAAAATGTAATTCATCTTTAGCCATTTGAATGATTAGAAAATATGCTGAATTTAGTAAAATGGACGATAAATCACATAGAACGCGGCCGGGGAGAACCTTCACCACCAGTTCGAGATGCTGCTATGTTAAAAAGAACAAGCTTGGTAGATAGAAGTCTTAATTCCACCGATTTAACCGAATCATTGCCCGAAGCTACTAGTATAAGCATGTATAGTTCCACGATTAAAGCAAGATCGCTTAGATTGGAACTAGATAATGTAGAGCACGGAAGAAGGTCCTGCCTTCCGGGAAGTAGACGTTACCGTTTCCAACAGACTAAGGAACATGGGAACTGGACCACGGAGCCGGAAGATGCATTCAGTAATGAATCAAGGATCTTGTTGTATATCAGAAAGCTTGCTGGGGAAGAATTCTCACCAAAATGTGTACCTCCAACAATTAAGCATCAAGCCAATGTTGATGGGGGTGCAAGTCATACAGGATTTGTCAACACCACCGTGATTATTACCTTGTTAGAAATTATTTCTGTTTATAAAATACAATTATAAAGTAAATGTGGCGCAGTGTTCCCGTATCCACAAAAGACCGTAAATATTTGGCGACACACACCTTGCTGTTTACTATTTTAATGACGACGTGAAAACAGAATGCAACTTCTAATTTCTGATATTGAAAGCCATCAATTTTCCGGGCTTGCCGCTAAAGCAGGCAACATTTTCTAACAAAACTCCCTCAATAGCAGCACTCAAAATATGAATTGCTGCTGTGCATGCCCGTAGTTGCCTGAATTAATTGTGCAAGTTTGGCTCGAACGTCATAACGTCAAGAATCGGTAATTATGAAGTTGTGTTTAAAGCGGATTGTTTTGTTGTGGCCAAGGTTCCGGGCTTATTTTGTCAGAAAAAATCCTATTGTTAACAAAAAACAGTAATCAATCGACTTCCATTAATGAATTTGGGCAGAAATTTTATTATGTTTCTGAAGTTTTATGCTTTTGTTTGAATATTAATTACGTAAACATGAGTTTGTGAAAATGTTATTTGTCTGACCTGACCAAACTTTGTGTTCTATTAAACGGAGTAGTGTGGTTTTTCCCAAAGGGATATTTTAAGTAATGGGTATTATACGTCTGTGAATTCGTGTTACAGAACTGTGTATTCATGATATTGTTGGCATCCTGGAGTGTTTCTATTTGGAAAAACTTTTTTTAATAAATCTAATTTGATTTTTTAAAGAATTTCATCATCCAGAAATTCAAAATATTTTTAATTTTAAAAAGGTCTTCTTTATGCGTATGTGTCTACGTGTGTGGTTTTTATTGTGGTTGAAGCTGTTGGTTCGATTATGAGCAAACTTTAAATATCGAGGTTTATTCAAATTGAACCCCTTATTTGAAATATCTAGCTTTAAAAGTTAAGGCTGCTACAATGTTTTAATATAAAACTATAAAACCTACAATTAAAGGTTAAAATGATTTTAGAAATTGTTTTTAATGTATTAAGGAATAATCCAAGAGTTAAATACACTTCTAAACTTCACAGAAGAGTCATTTCTCGTATATAATTTTTTGGATAATAAACAAGTGGTAAAGTGGTGTTTCCACAATGTTTAAATGTTTCAAGTATTCATGACGAAGATTCCAAGTATTTTATTTCATTTTGAGAGTTGCTAAAAGCCATCAAGGGCTGCGTTTATACCCATATTTAAAAATCCTGCTTGAAAACTATAGCATTTCATGCTTCTTTTCCAAAAAAGGTTTTTTAGATGTGTAAAACATTTGTTTGAAAATGTATACAAATAAATATTTTATAGGTTTTTACAAATACATATATGCATATCTCCTAAAATTGGGAGGCTAGTTTAAAATTTTTGCGATAGATATATTTAATTCAGGGACCGCGGTGGTCGAGTGCGAGAACGCATTGGCCACTCGAGGTCACAGTAAATGCAGTAGCTCCGTTGGGGCGATCGAATCCCGACTGGGGCGACCGCATTTGCTTAGTTAAGTTTAGGGTGCATGTTGCATGAATGTTTAATATGTAAGGGACGCCCGCAACCCCCTACGAAAGCGGTTCCGGGGGGGGGGGGGACGGTAGTATGAATGTGTGAGAAAAAAAAGATATATTTAATTCGGTAAAGATTGTATTTTGTCCGTATTATCTCTCACGCTGTAAGAAGATTTTCAAAATACAGTACACGCAATCAGAGATCTTAGTTTCCTGTACCAAGCGATACAGTTCTTGTCACTACGTGCTGAATTGTTTTGGCTCTATTTGAGGGAATCCGAATAAGCATCTTTTCTTGCCAGCGCATCGCAGCTGCATTGCTGTTTTCTGGTTCCTTGTTGCAGAATCTGTATATAATGCGTGCCTTGATTTTCTTGATCCAACATAGGTGTTCCTTTACAGTGTATCCTATAAGGAAATCCGAGACGTAGCACATACATGCTTCTAGAACACACATTTAAATACGTATATGACAATTTTTGGAAAACATTTTGGTGAATTTACAGGGCAAAACCACAATCATACACACTGACATTTTAAATAGTAAAAATTCAAATCTGTAATTACGCTGGTGTTCTTAGAATTAACATTAATTCTCTCAAGTTGTATCATGTGGCTAGTAAATATCCTAATTTAATGTTTCATATGTGGATGTGGTTTTTCCTTTCAATAAATCGAGTAGAGTCCGTTCCAATTGATAAGGCGAAAGGTTTGTCATAGTCCTACCTACCTGCTCATTGAGTTGCCTTAGGCTGGGATTGTACGTCCGAAAATTTTATCATTTAAATGTTAAACAGAGAAATACTTTTATAGACTTTAAAATGTGTATTTAAGTAAATATATCGTTAAGGTAATTAGGCAACAATTATTTATCAGTGATATTGCGTAACTTAATGCTAATTGTTTCATTCTGATGAAAATTCTATTGGGAAGAGAAAATGTTTACTGAACACCACTGGCCAATTACCTGGCAGGTAAACTGCGGATAAAACGTAGATACAACGCCCACTTTATGCCATTGCACATACTTTGTTTTCGCCTTATCAATTGGAACAGGCTCTATCTAATACATACTGTGCATCGTAAATTTCCAAAATTATAATAAAATCGGTAAAACTATCAATACGCACAGTACATATTAAAAATTCAATAGGGTGTCCCCAAATAAGATAGAGTAAGAGAAATACTGTTCACGTTTGCTAGTTGTTGTGTTTTCGAGATTCAAAATTTTTGAATTGATTGATTTTGAATGTTGGTTCGTTGTTTGGTATGCTACTACTGGCTTTTCTTTTATTCGTCACTTTCTTTATATAATATCACAAAAATTTCGTATAGTATAACCAAATTGCTACAATTCTGCAGCAATTTTTCCTACGGAAACTACCGAAATTAAGATAATTGAGCTGACTACGTAAGTCGCTAAAGTTTTATTAAGAACAAACTGCCAATGAATAGCTCCTTTATGTAGTTAAACAACAACCATCGACATGGATGATTTTGTTTCAATCGGTGATTGCTATAGGAAATGAAATAATATTTAACCATATGAGCCAAAAAAATGCATGGCTATATTAATGTTTCAGTTAGTGTCTCCTGTAAATACTTTCTTATACATGGTGATACGGGAGAGTACGAGCATGCCATTTCAAAAACAGGTAACCCATAATGCATATCAAAAGATACTGTGATATCTACATTTTTATTGACCGTATTATAAATCACAGATGCTTAATGGTTTACTGCCTTAAGTAAACTTCTTTTTACTCGAGCAAAATTTGAATATGATATTTGAAATACTTAAACTTTAGACATTTTCGTTCACACTTCCTTTATTTAAAAGAGTTAAAGAAAATACCAAACAGGCATCTCTGATTCGTAATACAGTGAATAAAAATGTAGATATCGCAGTATCGTATAAAGGGTGCTAGTCAACGACTGTCTTTAAATCGTCAGGTTGTGCTAAAAAAAACAGGGACACATAATAGGACCCACCCTAAGGTGGAAAATAAAGAAGAAAATTCGAAGTCTCAGAATCAGTATTCGGATTATGAAGAGTTTGTATATTCCCGGAAAATTGGATAACGTAATAATGAAATGGAAAGAATGAACGTAAACGTCCTAGGAGGTATAAGTGAAGTAAGGTTACCGGGAAATGTACAATGCAGCACTGACAAAGCAGCTATATATTATTCCGGAAATAACCTTCCCAATCACTATATTGGGGTAGGATTTATAGTAAACGAACCGCCAACAAACCTGTAAATAATTTTGTCGGACAGAACAGTATTCGTACAACTTAAAAGGCTACCCCGTAAATACAAACATCATACAAGACTGAGGGGTATCAGAAACATTCAGAGAGATAAAGAGTTGATGAAAATAACAAAAATAACGAAGATTTGACAGTAATGGGAGACTACAACGCTAAAGTCAGTAAGGGTAGTGTTGAAGATATAGTAGGGAAGTTCGGATTAGAAAAACGGAACGCGAGAAGGGATACCTTGCTACAGTTCTGCCAAGAAGAAAATATAATGATCGCTAAGAGTTTCAAACTATCAAATCAAATTGATTTTTTATTTATCAATAAGAGATATAGAAATGGATCACCTAGTACGCACACATCCAGAAACAGATATGGAATCTGATCATAATCCTACCGTAGTGGTTGCCTATTTTTCGTATGGTAGGCTCGTACTTATTGCTGCATCAATTACAACTGAAGTCTATCACCCAAAAAGATTGTCTTTTTGTATGCATCAAATAAAGATTTTTTAAAGTTATTCTGTAACTGTTTAACTACGCTAAGTGATATGATTTTAGGTTCGTACATCTATCAAATAATATCGCATGTTATATTGCTAATAGATCAGGGAACTAACTGATAATAGTGGTTATATTGCCTCGGAAATGGATAGTAAGTTTCTTAGGATTTATTACCGTCATGAAGAAACTTTATGAATTAGTAAATTCCAAAAATCCGTTTTTCTTGAGATTTCTTAAATTAATTCAGAGAACGTGTATGTGGGTTCTCACGAACTAGATAGATACATTTTTAAAGCAATAGTTTAGTATTGCTCGAATTGTACAACTGTTCGGAGAAAATATGGTGAGCTATCTTATGTTTTGTAAGGAACTTGAGTAAAAAATATGCGTACAGAACGCTGCATTTAAGCTATTAATTAAATGGATGCATGCAGTAGCACGAGTTAACAGTTGGTTTTGCCGGGATGAAAGCAATTGGGCTAAAATGTGATTACCACGGTGCAGTGTGTGACACGATATCTCGCTAATTTACTTAGTGCAGCTTCCAGAGACTAATGTTTGTATCCAGCAGCGATCTAATTAATAACTTAGCATTTCATTAGCCAAATGTGATAATCAAATATTACCTCTATTCAAATATACCCGCCTCTACGTAGAGAATTTTACCTCTTAGCTATGACTAGTGTTTTTCTTGTACATTTTTTATGGACGCGTTTTCCGGCTGGTGGTGGTGTAGGCTTCCGTTGCGTGTCTGCTTCCGTTTTGACCGCGAGGAACTTTGAAATAGTGCCTGTTACTAGTTGGTTTTTTGTCAAATTACCCATTATCAACAGTGTACCTCGTGATTTGACGTAGTTCCGGTCACTCCAAACGCCACGTGGCTATCGGGAGTTCGTAGGTCACATTACGACTGCGACATCCACGCACTCGATCAAACCGATCTAAATGCGCAGTTACGGATTATATCATGCACTTTTGAACAAGTTTTTAAAGCGATTAACTCCCATTGATTTGAACTTGTTGAGATCATAGACCCTATTAATGGATTCAATTAATCAGGCACCAAACCGTGATTTTTGTCTGACCCGATTGTGATGAACTTGTGTTGTTGCGTACACGGTTTTATAAACTTTGCTCCAGTGTAGTTCGCGGTGAATGTTACTCAGTGATTATGTGGTTTCGCTATATTTATAGTGTGAAACAACAAGATATAATAACAGTTGTGCAGTGAGTGCAATAGATATCTGTTTGGTTTTACTCGTTGCGTGCTTTGAATTTTCAAACGTCCCGGATTACTCGTTACCACTGCTGCATAGGTACTTTATTTTTACTTTTTTGAATTATTGAAACATGCAGAACTTTATTCCCGACTTGTTCGCTTAATTCGAAACGAATATTATGCTGCCGGATATTGTAAAGGTTCAGCTTTAAAGCTTGTTTATCAAAAACGATTTCATTCACCAACATAAACTGTGCGTCATCAGTGAAAAGTACATTATGATAAATGTTCAGTTGTAGAAACAGCAAAGCCGGTGCAAACTGAAATATTTAAACCCATTTGAAAGAAAGTGAGTGCCCATATCACCTTTTATTGTTGTCTACATTCCCACTCTATGGTTTATAAATATAGGAAAATTTAAATTCACGCAAGTCATGAAGATGTGTCAGAAACAATGTACAAATACAGTCGAACTCCCATAGTGATGTTGGAAAGTACCCAAAAATATCACTATAGAGAAACTTCAAACTGATTCGTTTTCGGCTCCAATCAAATTCCTCCGTTCGTTTTAATAGTTTTTCGCGGTTTTTTACGGTAACCGGCAGCGATACTAAATTTTGACGCTATATCTTTTTGTTTGGCACCCTTAATATCTTCCAATACCTTTACCTTATCTCCAATACTCAAACATTTTCGTTTCTCCATAAAAGAATCGGCGTAGTTCAACACCAAGATAACAACTAAAAAATCCATTTACAATGGTAGATGAACTTAAGGGATGTAAAAACCAAAGATTATCGTAAGTGTATCACTAGAATCTTGTCAATCAGCTGTACTAAGCCAATAACAACTTCTATGAAATCTATAAACATTTTTATAATCCGCTTAGAAATTTGTCTTCATACTTGACGAAGAATATAAAAGTTCCTTGGGAAACATAAATTAGAAATAGTATTTTATAATCCACTAAAAATTTATTCTATATATCTGAATAATATCTTAAGAGTTTTATAGAAAAACATCACAATATGGAGGCTTTACATCATTATTTATAGGTAGTTTTACATGTAATTGTATCTGAAGCTCAAGATCCTCGCAAGAACATCTTTATATAGAAAAAATTATTAAATGGGGATTCACTATATATCAGTTCGACTGTATGTGTAATTGGAAAAACATCAAGTAGGCGGATGTTTAATTTTATTGCGTCAATGTCTGCACAATAAAAATACTTTCGTGTTGTTGCATATATATTTAAAGAGAAAACTCACAAATAACAGTGATATCGCACAAAATAGTATTGCCTATACAACGTTTTACAATTAGTTGTCGACCGACAGAGGAATCCGCAGTACAAACAATCGTAATAGTTTGCTTATATATATATATAAATAAAGTTATGATATGGTGTACATTAAGACAATTCTCCGACAGTCTATTTCAACTTATTTTTAACAACCGATAATATACAGAGTGTTTAGCGAACATTCAAACACGCATACAACTGTTATTATTCTTAATACGAAAGGTATAATTAACAATAGTATAATAGGAAAGATATTGTAGTAGTTCAAAAGTTACACAGCACGATTCTAAGGAATTAAAGTTAATATTACATCCGGTTTTGCGTGAAGTGCAACTTTAAAAGATACATATTGAATTACTTTTCCGGTTGTTCAACTTTGAAGGTATTTTTCGTTATTAGAATATTTTTTAATTCATTTCTGGAAATACTAATGCATTTACTGAAATATGTAAGAAATATTTGTTGCTGTAGACTTACAGTTTGTATTAGGAATATACAGGCTGTTTAAAAGGCAGCTGAGTTCTATGGCACGATACTTGAGGTTGCTAGTACATCTACGCAAATATTTAAAAATTTCCCATGGGCATTTTGAAATATTTTTGCTGAATGTTAATTTATGTAACTGTATTTAATTTCAGAGGTAAATATAAATAAAGTTGAGTTTTAAAAATACTGTTCTATAATTCAATTATTTGATATTAAAGGATTTTGATAATCCCGTTATTAGAGAAATTTTACTAAAATTAAATATGGCGCATATAAGTGCAATACAAATTTTCTTGGTAACCAAATGTGATGGCATAATAATTTAAACTTCCCGAAGTGATTGGTTTTTGGGTGCTTCGGCCTTTAGCAATTCTAACAGATTTTAAAAATTAAATTCTACAAATTTTGAAATAAAAACTCAGGGATATTTTATAATGTTTTTGTACGGTTTACTAAATATCCCCCAAAAACATTCCAGCTATCAATTTTTTGAACACCCTGTGTTGTAAATGTGATAAGCACAGGAAAAAAATAAATTCTTCTGCAAAATGTATCATCAAAATCCCGGAACCCATTGACTCCCGTTTTTATTGGGGTATAGTGGAGCCATTTTTGATTTGCACTAGGCTCTCTATGTTTGAGTTTCATTAAACCATAACATTTTCCCCATTTGTTCATAGAACTGATGGAGCGTTGATTTACTAATCAAGTTGGCGCTACGTTGCAAATATTATACACTTTGCATTTTAGATTTAACAACAATGGAAAACTGAATTGAACAGACACGATAATTTAATTAAACAGCAAGTTATAGGTTGCAATTAATATGCGATCTTCTTACCGAAGATGTTGCCAGCGGATGTTTTCACATTAAAAAATTCAAAGCTTTGTTTGTATTGGCTAAATTAATATACTTATAAAAATTTCTGTGGTGCCCACGAGAATTGCATTATCCATACAATATTTATAGTTTGGTTTTATTTACTATCAGAATATTTAGAAGTTTGTGCAAATTGTTGAAACTAATTTGCTGTGTATCTATTCAAGATGGCGGTAAAGTATCTGACCACTGTAATATTTTTTTTTCTTTGGTTAGTAGAGTTATTCATAAAATTTTTCATAGTGCCCTTGGAAATTGCGTTAATCATTTATGGTTTCATTTCCTCCACTAAGTATTTGCCAAAAACTGTTTTTCACGCTTAAAAACTAATTTCCATGTTGGTGGACCGCCAATTTTGTGAATGAACTATACAGTATCTGGAGAGTCGAAAAGATAACACCACTGTAATTTCACACACAAATTTACATTGCAGGTTGCTACTTTGTCTGTTGCGATGGGTTTTCAATTACTATATTTAGAGACACTGATAACCCTTAACTTTGTATTTGAAAATATTTATATCTTTTATCATGTCGCAGATAATTTTCTCATTCTTATTTCCAAGAGGATGAGCTAGAGCAAGTAATTCCCGGTTTAAATTTATGGCGTTCTAAATCCGTTTACTAGTACCGAGTACGTCCTTTTGTGGATTTTGATTTACGTGCTGTTTAATTAAATAATAAGGAACACATTGTTGCCTTTGAAATTTTAAAATATTACGTACTCTTATATACATGTAAATCTTTGCTAAACTTTCCTGCCCTACTCATCCCCAAAAAATACCCTGTGAGATTCAAGAAGTTGATCCTTTTTAATCCCTTCCTGACCACTTATTTTACATCCGAATTGCACGTTCGCGAATAATAGTTTAATTTATGTACGACCAAGTTTTATCAGTGCTAAGTCGAAACGTGGCGCGAAATGTCAAGGTTGTCCTTTATCACATCACGGCGGTAGCTGTATTAAAAATCTGCTTCAGAGAGACTTGGTATGCCCAATTTCGTCCGTCGCGACGGCTATTGACGTAACTTTGCTGGTCGAATGTAGCCCCAAAATACCCCATAAATGATTCAGTCCGGAAAATACGGGGTTATAATGGAGATAGAGCTATATAATAGTCGTAATCATCGCAAGATATTGATGTCGTCAGAAACCTATATGTCACCCAGCTTTCCTGCTACCGATTTATCATGCTGTTTATTTAATTTCACCGCTTAAGCAAGTTTTTTCAATTTCAGTTAATGAATTTAAAAGTTTGAGTTACTATTCATCTAAAAGAATTATCTTTCAATACTCTTTAGCACAAACGCTGCTACAGTTGTTTTAGATTAATTTTAACAACTGGAATTGTATGTTTAGTATATAATAAGCGAGGGATTACTCAACGACTTGTGTTATATTTTTTGCCTTTAAGGGTTTCCCCTTAATACAGGGCTTGAGCTATTTTTACACGGTATGGAAAAACATGCGTGTTTTTCTAACCGTATTCTGCTAATTGTAGACATGCTACGGTTTTGTTAATTTGCAAATTTCCCTGAACGTTTTCTGTGGCGCCTTCATTCCAATTCTTTTCGTTTTATACTCTCGTAATTAACTAACTTCACTCTGTATGTAAATAATTCAGTCATAAATATAGACAATTGTGTTCCTTTCCGCTATTCATAAATATTATATATCTGCTGTAATTCCGTAGCGATTTTACTACTTCCCATTAGACTCTGTTGCAGTTGCCTCCTTTGTAATAACTCTGTGTTTAACATCTACATAACAATTACATTTCGTGTTAATTAGGTAGTCTAATTTAATTACGTACCTTCCTCAATATTCCTGCTAATTGTTTGTTAAATGCAAGTTTACTAATTCTGGGAAAATCGTATCTATATCATGTCAGTGCTAGTAATACTTGAGAAGTGGAAAACCATAACATTAATTACTTTACATTCTAAGATGTACTTAGCAAATTTGTTTAAGTGCTGCTTAATTTTGTGATTTATAAGTAATTTTAACATTTATTTAAATGACTATTTGTTTATGGCATATGTTGACAACTATTTATTAGTATGGAATTTGTACGGTTTAAGATTATGGATTTATTTGGTGTATTGATTTTTGTTTTTGTTGGTTTTTTCGTTAAACCGGAAATACGTTACCAATGTTTAGAGTAAAATATATGTAGTTGATAAACTGCTGGCTTTACAATTTAGAACTATTGTAAAGATCCTTAATAGTGTTGTGATACGTATTTGCGTTAACTATGGTCTACTATATACAACTACGTTTTTATGTCTCTCTACAGTCCTTTGGCTCTCTCTCCTATGCTTGGTGAGCGTATGTACCGTATGTACACAAAGGGGACCTATTGCTTATCGCCAGCTCCGAACCGCGGGAATTGTCTTGCACTTCTACACAGCAGGTGCCCTTCCCACAAGGACCTAGGTGGTTTGTCATTGCCTGTAAAAAACCTGGATCGAATGCAGGTCCTTCGGCGCATTAGTTCAACACAGTAACCTCTGCGCCCTGGTCGTTCCTATTTTTTCATGTTGTAATATATAATTATAATATCATTATTTAGAAACAGACATTTTGAAACTACTTATTGGATTTACTTGTTTGCGTGTTAACTTTAATATTGGCAACAGTGCGTATATATTTAGACTTTAACCGGACATACGTCACCAATGTTCAAAGTAATATCGGTAAAATTCAGTTTGCGTTTACTGTCCATAAATGAGATAGCGTTTATCAAATAGTCGCGTTAAGCGACAGATTCTCGTATTCATATTCAAGCACAAAATTAGTAACGTTTTTTCATTGTTATAATATATAATTATAACATTCAATATTTTTAAGCAGAAATTTTGAGTTGTAATCGGATTAACTCAATTTCACCTTGAGAACACTGCAAGTACACGACGGGGGTTTGATTAACTTTCTGTTAGATTGGGTTTACATAAAAATTAAGCAATAATCCTCAAAGCAACTAAACGGCTGCTATGGACAAATCTATTTTTTTTTCTGAAAAGATACGAGGTTATGTTTCTGTCGTAACCAGCCATCTTTTCATCGATTTCAATCGTTCAAAGCCTTGAGAACATTGGTTCTGCCGTAAACAGGATTTCACCTCCCATTGCTGGACAACGGCCTTTTCTCTGTCATGTGCTTCTCCTCAGCGCTAGGATGAAAGCAAGGAGCACCCCAGATACTCCAGAGTAGATTTTTGACGTTGAGAGCCCATGGTTGCCAAGCAAATGAGGAAATTGTGTGTAGTGGGTTGTAGTACAAGATTTTTATATACTGAGTGGTTACGCTGCGGAATCGAACTGAGTCATATTCCACGTTTTGCCGAAAAACCCAGCGGTCTGCCAACTAAACTTCGTTCACACGGAGGTCCATTTCACTCGCTAATTTAGTTAATTTTAAAAATTGTGCGTTTAACTAAAATATGAAGATAAGAAGACACATGCTGGCCGAATATTTTACCTGTTACGGTCTACTTTTGTAATAATCCATAATTACACAAATGCACTACAAATAATAACAAATTTCAGTAAACCATTAATAATTACAGTGGTTGTTTTTCATTATTCAATTCTAATTAATTCGATACATGTAAATAATTTCCCAGTTGTTCAATTAAGTTTGTAATTGTATTTCCTTGACTTGATGTAATTGTTAATTAGCTACGTTATTGTTTGCTTTAGATAAATCTTCAAATTATAATTTCTAATATGCAACAAATATAATCTTTTCCGTAGTAAATCTTAGCTAGTATTTTATATAAGTTTTCTTTTTAATTACATTTATAGTTGTTATTGTTCTTTAACCGCAACACTCTTACATTTTTATTGTTCAATTCCTTGATTCCACACGATTGGCGGAAAATTTCATAAAAAAATTTGCTGTGTAAGTTCTGTGGTCCACCGTATTTTTATTCCCATACTTTAATACCATTACGTGATTTATTCTCCGAAATAGTGAACTGTGTATTATTTCACGTGCGTGATTCGATTTCAAAACGACGTTATTGAGTTCGTCTTGTAAGATAAGTACATATATATATCGAGGGGCCTTGTATCCAATATTATTGGCTTTATTGAGTTTCATTATTTGGGTTCTCATTCCGCATTGTGCAGTTATTTCTCCGGCCATTAAAAAAGAAATACGTTTGTTTTGGGCCTCGGTTTTCGGGGATAGTGAATGAAACTCGCAACACTTTTCCCTGCGAAAATTGCTTGCGAAATAACACATCTTCCTAAAGAGCGCACTAACCGTGCAGCTTAAACGTTTCAGGAAAAACACCACAAAAAACATCTGCAACGCTACAGCGGCGAAAATCTCGTCTGCCTCTAATAAGTTATGTGTAATATGGCAACTTTTATCTCTATTATGAGTTGAAAACTTCAAGATACACATTTTAATACAAAATAACGATCATAACAAAGGCATAAAGCAGGTTGCACTGCGGACGTGTTCAATGGGCCGCTTCCAACAGCAATGCACGTTATCCTTGCGGCCCTTCTGGTTCAAAATGCGCATATCGTTGGTTGCTGCTTTTCATTTAGGCTTTATCGGCGCGCCGGTTAAGCTCCTAAAATGTCTGTACCGCAATATTTGTAAAATTCATGCATCAGAGTTATACAGCTTTCTACATGTTTCGCGGATTTCCAATTAATTTCGGACGTATCGTTTTCCCCTTTCTGGATTCATAAAAGTATTATTAATTAACGCCGGGCTTTTCTCCTGGCTGCCTGTCTCTACTTAAGCTAAGTAATTAGATTAGATAATCCTCAGTGATTTGGAAGGCAACAAGTCGTAGACAATGTTGTGGCAACTGCCAAGTAACTCATACATAAACAATTCACGAAACATACATTAAACTTGTTAGGGATTTGCAATTGTGGGAAAATGTACGGATAATCGCTTTATGGAACGCAGTTGCATTCAGTCAATGACGTGGATGTTTTATTGAACGACACGTGCTGCTGTTTTGGTTCTTTTTTGTTACATCGACCAGAAAAGCACCACTTTCTCCTTTTCCAAGTAAATTTGGAAATATTTTTTATACTTGGTATTTTGAAGACAAAACAAATTCCCTATACAAAGTCCGCAAATGAACAATATAGCTCGGATATAACATAATATTAAATATAGAACTTTATAAAGAAACTACGGTAAACAAAATGCTGTGAACTACAATACAATTTTTCTTTTTCAAAAATCACTAATACTATTTATTGCAGAAGTCTTTAATATTTTTTTGTTAATTATTTAGTTTTAATATTATCAAAGTCATTAGCAATGCCTACAAAATATTTATCACTCTAGTGTTTTTATTTCCCTTTAATTAATTCCCTTTGAAAGTATAGTTTCTGGAATTTCCCAAAATGCCCATCTATGTGTATTTTACAAAATTAGGGCAATCACTAGTCTGCCATACGATTAAGCTTGTCATTGTTTTAAAAATATGTTATTGAAGAAATATTAAGTGTGCGGAACTTACGTTATCATACGTACTCCGTTATAGAAGAAAAAACTGCTGTTCTTCTCTCTTAGCCAGAAATAGTAAGTTGAGTATATGCTATGGGCAAATTGACGTGGTACTTGTAGCCGTATTAAACGAGTTTACAGTTTTTCTGTTGTAATATAAGAAACTGTTGTTTACAATGTTCGCATGTTTAATTAAAATATCGGTTTAAGTATGGTTGTAACGTACTTTAAAGTCTAACAACCTGCATAACTTTCGATAAATGAATTAAATAATGTATGGGTTAATAAGTTATCAGAAAATAATTAATATTTTGACGTATGAAAATTCATGATGTTTTTCATACTATTGTTTTTATTGATAGTACAAGCATGGTATACTTTATGAAACCATGGTATACTTCGTGGAGAAGGAATTTTGATTTTTCCACTAACTGGGATATTTTTGAAAGCAAACCTAAACTACATCCAACTGAACCTAATTTGGAACGACTTTATAGATCTTCTAGCCTAACCGTTTTATTGTATGCAAAAGTACGTAATATGGATACGTCTTCCAGATAGACAACGATAAGGGAAGTTTTACGTTTTGCAAATCTACCAAGTCAGCTGAAGCCGCGAAATACGGAAACCAAGAAGCGAGACAAAACATGCCGAAGTGCGATGAAAGATCGACATTACAGACCTAGTACACTTGGAGATAGAAACCTAATTTCGGTGCGATGGCCGTAGTTAAAAAGCAATGGTTAAGCTCACAGGCTACTACTATTATTTCTATTTCTATCAATTCTAGTTTAGAATCACCCCAACTTAAGCCACTTTGCTTGTGCTCAATTCGCGCCCAGGGTTTCAGCTATATTGGTCAAGCTGCACTGCAATACACAAAGATTTAATAAAAGGAAATTAAAATTAAGTTTCTGTCACTAAGGGCTATTCAAATGTTTTCATCTTTACACATATAATTCACCAATAACGTTTATAATTTGGTTCATTTACCATGGCTTACTTCTTTCAGAGATGATTATAATTGTGTCATTCAAATAAGCGACAGTAATAAATAATACAAACCTAAAAATGTATACCTTTTTGTACTTATTTAAAGAACTTTAGTTATAACTACGCAAGTAAGTACGTAACTAAAGTCGTTGTAACAGAATGTACAGGGTATCTCGAGGAACCGGGAATACGTAGAATGCATGGGTAATTATATTGTTACCAAATGTCCTCTTGTTAGGTATTGTATGTATCTATTAGACAGGAACAATAAGTGCTACTCTTAAAATTAACATATTAAAAGTATCAAAGTAAGAAAATCATTTAGCACTAGTTTTGCAATATGGGGGGGGGGGATAAGGCGACTGTTCCCATCTTTTTTCGAGAAGAATTTTTAATATTTTTTAAATATTCATTGATTTTTATGCCAATTACAACAGTTTCTAACATACACTATTAAAATAGAGATCATTTTTATTATTATACCAACAGGGATATTAAATGAATATTGAAATATAAAAATCGCATGTTGAAATCGTGTTCCTATTACTGTTGAATAAATTACAAAAGAATTTTGTTAACATGGGAATAGTACCGGAATTTCATCGTACATGACACATAAATACACAAAAAATTTCAATTTACTCTGCTATTAAAACAACAGGTCGTATATTTATTTAACTTTTTTAATGTATTTTTAAATCTTTTTGATCGTACAATTGCTAAATAGTTAGTAGCAATAGTGCAGGTTATATTCTAACTTAAACTAACCTTAGAAAAATTCTACAAAAATATGTTTCATCCTTTATGCACATACTTCAGTATACGTAGGAAACCCTATATATTATTTAATACGAAACATTTATCCTTCTGTCTAAAGTTGCTGTTACGCAGCACATACTTAGTACATAGCACTATATAGATTTCTCATCCAGAACATTTTCCTCACAAGAAACTTATATGTAAGATAATGTACATGGTGATAATGAATTGCAGGGACAAACTTCTAGGGCTTAAACTTTAAAGTATACACGAAAACAAACATTTTTTGTTAATAAATGTATTGTCGAAAGTGTTTCCTTTCTGGGATAGAGCTTCTCAGAGATTCTTTAAGAAGCGCCTAAACGTAGGCAACTCAATTTACTACCTACTATTTGTTTCCATAACGACGTGGGAAGTGGGAAAGAGGGCTTTATTTATCCTGTATTAATTTCCGTCGTTATGAAAACAAATAGTAGGTAGTAAATTGAGTTGCCTATATTTAGGGGCTTCTTAAAGAATCTTTGAGAAGCTCAATCCCTGAAAGGAAACGCTTTTGGCCATACATTTATTAACAAAAAATGTTTGTTTTCATGTATAGTTTAAGCCCTAGAAGTTTGTCCCTGCAATTCATTAACACCCTGTACAATAAAATTCCGTTTTCTCCGAGTTCCAATAATACTCGAGTACCAGGGAAATATAATTATGGGCAAAAAGAAATGAAAGGACAACGACAAAAACGTTTTGTTCAATCTTTGTCACGAACTGGATCTCGTATATACAGAGTGTTCATCGGAAAGCACGCTATAATACAGTTGGAACTCCATTTGAAACGGTCCATTTTGTCGTGAACGCTGTGCGTATCTTTAATTTAGAACAGCTCTGCCATTTTCGTTTTAACATTTACACGAAAAGGCCCAGGTTGTGATGGCGTTTCCTCGAATAAAAGGTGCATTAGCTCATCTTTTGGGAGTGGCAATTTTAAGCGGGTTTTAACTTTTAAATGAAGAATTCTCTTGTTAAATTGCAAAGTAAATATATCTAATAGGTGTCCTTTGTCGAGTATACTCACCTAAAGCACTAAAGGGCTCTTGTAGCTTATCCATCCATCTGTATACCCTTCTCTCCCGAGTTTTATATATACAGCGTTTACGTCTTCCGTAAACTCGGTCGTAAACCTGAGTGCAGCGAGACCTACATTACAGGCACTGTTTTAATTAAACAGCAAATTGACGGGGAAAAGTGCCGATGGAATGAAATATGTTATAGCTTATAAAAGTGTTCCGTGACTCGATTTGAACATCTAAAACGTTGTTCTTTCCGCCAGTTAGTGATTTTACCGATACAAGTTCGTTCCAGCTCTGCGGTAGAAAAAGAACAAGTCGCTTGGCAGAGGCAGTTTTTTTGGGAACTTATTCATAATGTCGCCTCCACGAAACTTCCGCAACGTACCGAAATATTCGTGCAATAAACAAGTATATCCGTGCTATAAATATCATCGTATGCGAACTAGCCCCATAAAGGAATATTGGCCAACTGTAGCTGAACCGATAAACGTCGCTAAGTGATATAAAATGGCAGTAATGATAACATACGTGTAATTAAAACTCCACTAATTTTGTAATAATTTGAAATTATATGGCAATTACTTCTTATTAATATGCTTATCATAATTCTGCCGCGCCATTTTATATTATTGCTTATTAATGCCCTTCGGCAATCTAGTGCGCGTGCTGTTATACAACTTGAAATACAACTAGTTTTTGTATAAGTTACTCCATTCACTTGTATTTCAACGTATGCTATTTCATTGCATCCTGTAACTTATTTTATAGACTGGTTCTAGGAGTTGTCTTCATTATTTAATAAATTTGCGTTAATTATTTCAGTATTCCTTTTTCTTTACTTTGTTACAGTAGAAATTTCACAGTCGTCCTCTTCTCTCTTCTTGCTTCCTCTCTTTCACCCGCGAATTCTTATTATATTTATTTAAATCGCTTTATCATAGTCTATGAATTGATACCTAGTTTATTTCCTGGCATTCTTATGCGCATCATAGTTTTGAAATCTTACTTAATTTTTCTTGTTAGGGCTCACAAGTACTGTTTTTCTCAGAAGTCAGAAGAATTAGTATCTGAACTATCTAAAAAAAAGTATGATATCTACAGTTATTCCAGATAATATTTATTTGCAAACTATATATTATTATTAAAATCTCGCATTATTTGAAGTTTGTTAAAGTCAGACAGGTTACAAAATACTTTTATCCAAAATTTGCATGTAATTCTTCTTCTTCGTGTAGTTAGGATTTCTGCGAGTGATGATGTCCAGCGCTCCCTCCATCCTTTTGGAGGTCTTCGTGGTGGCTTCCTGTCTTTGCTTACTTTAGCTAGCCTTTCATCTGTCATAATTAAAGTATCTATTTTTAAGTAATAGGTTATATGTTGGCAAAAACAATGTAGTAATTATGCCGACATAAACAAATATTACATATTTACAACTAGTCTATTGTATTTAAATACAAGAGTTATCGCCCGTAAATAATGTTCGACGAATGACTAGCACGTGATCACGCCGCTCATTAATTGATTCTGTTATCATACTTTATTGTATAACGGCCTTTCAGATTTAGCGGACACCCCCTCTCCCGAATTAGTTCGTTATATTGAGGTTTTACTGTATTAAGATAATCTCAAAAACTGCAGCCTGTACATTCACATTTCTTAATTCTTTTCGGAAGGCCCAGTTCTTTGAAAATTTTTTACAAATACTTTAATGTTATTATATTTTACTAGCTTAGTTTTTCAAGTTTTTATGGTTTTATGTTTTTATTTATAAGAAACTTAAAAACATTACTAGTAAATGTACCTTGCAATGATGACCTCGTATGATAAAAGTCCTTTATAACGATCCTCGAAGTTTCGGTATCTCCTGTTCGTTATAACCAACATTCGCAATAAGCAATTTACCCAAATAAAACAAAATACGTTCACCGTAATATGTATTTATTCAAACCGATAAAATTAATAATTTATGCATACAAAATTAAATATGATTGTTTTGTCAGTATTTCTTAGAAAATTGAAGACATTTTCTACAAAGGGTTGTGTGTGCATCAGAATAAATTAATCAGTTTCGAATGGCAACAATGTTGCCTAAAAATAGTATACTAAACTCCGAAAAATACCTTCTGTGATGTCCCATAATAAGATTTGTATAAAGTTTAACGAAAGAAATCGTTTGCGCGATCTTCCAGAGGTGTACGTTAAAACAGAATGTTCCTATTAAGGGAATCGTTATATACAAGCATTTAAATACATTTTCAAAAAGTAAACGTTTAATTTAACAAGTTACTCGTTATAACATGATGATTTTATGACAATGTTCGTTATAGCAGAATGTTCGTTATAATAGGTATTCGCTTTAATAGTTTTCAACTATAATTTGCTTTTTTAGATGTTTCTTTTAAATGCATTTAAAAAGCATTTTTACATTAGCAATATAATTATAGCAGTAGCCGCTTATAATGAATCCGGCCATATTGAACTCTCGTTTATAATGAACCATTATAGATGGCAGAACATACTTATAGGTAGTTCTTTAAGTTCAATGTAAATTTTTTCGTTGTAATGAACTTACGTATATTGAAGAATTGTATATAATAAACCACATTTTACATTTCAAACCGCAAAATGTGTCGTTTATAATGAACTTTCTCTCCCGGAATACGTAGAATGGGAATTCCCAGAAAGTTCCTGAATTCCTGTTGAGCGAGTGACCCTTGAGAACTGATTTTGACGATGTTGAAGATAGTGGCGATGTTCTACCTCTAATTGTGGAAATTATAATTTTGAAGATTATATACATGTCAATGAAGATGTGTGTTCAGAACTATAGCAATTAATATCAGTGCTAGGAGATGAAGAAGACAATAAAGAGGCTGAAGATAGAGCTGCTAATATGTCATCCGCAGATGCCGATTGTAACAGTTGTGCAAAACGTAGGTGTTCTACGTAATTTTCTACAAATGCATGGTGCTTCAGATCTTGAACAGCCTGGCTAATACAGAAATGTATTTGAATGATATTTAAGTAACTTTGTCTTATAAACAGTCTAAAATAAGCGATTATTCAATCTGATAAATAATAATTTATCTACTTACATACACGTAAGTCAATTTATTGTTCATGTATACTCCATATTAGTTTCAATATACAGTACATCTCGGATTTGTATAAATTTGTTTTAAATATATTGCTTTGTTGGATATAATGAATGTCGGTTATAATGAACCGTTTTTGGTAGCCAGTAGTTATTCATTATATCCGGACACTACTGCATATCAAAAAAAGCTATCTTGTAATATGGTTCACTGGAATATATTATTATTTTATAGCTCAAATCCTGAAATTCGCAGCAAAATAAATATTAATCCCCCCTAAACTGTTACAGCGAAAATAGCAAAACACTTAAATGCAGTAAAAAATTTGAATCCGGCAATAGAATTTATCCCTGATTAGATTACTGAAATGAAAACTGATATATTTCGCAACAGTTTCTCAACATAGCGAACGGATTAACTTTTGGAAGTTTAATTAAACGAGGAAACAGTTTGCGGCATAAAATTTGCTAAAAAGCTGTTTCCTGTAAGTGTTAACTTTGCCCCACAGCCAGACGGTGCACTTTTTGACACAGAAATCAAGCCGCAAGTTTTGCACTGTAAATCAGGGTATAACAGCATACTAAATTCTCGCACAATGTTTGATTCCGGCACTAGAAGATTTATACGCTGACCGTTGTATTTTTCGCTGTCCTTGTTTATGGCAGTTATACGACTGTGTACTGACTTATATCAGGCCAACGAGTTGTGAAATTAAAATTGTTTTTGCACGATCTCGAGGGATGCAGTTTATTAAATGTGCATGTTTGGATGGATGCAAACTTCGCTAATTAGATATGTGCAAGTGTTGTGCTTCCTTCGCCTTAATGAAGTGCTTTCTTTCTCCGAACACCACGAAGGTGCTTTCGGACAAATAAGCTTGAAACTTGAAAAGTCTCCATAGTGTGGGAAATTGCATTTTCGCGTACGAAATTCTCGTCAGTCGCTCATCTGCGCAATGCCGTTTCGTGCGTAGGTCTTTTATTTTTCGGAATTCTGATATGCAGAGCCATTAAGCGCGAGGAAAAATTAAGACAATGCATCTTATTAGCGCAGTGCATTAAAAACAACTTGGGATGCAATAAACTCATTAAGCATTAAATCAAACAGTGCAATAAATCGCAGGCGCATGTTCACTTCAGCAACAGTTCGCCAAAATTAAAGCAAGAAGCAACACTTGGAAACTTTGATTTACACGCAAAAACAGGAGCAGAAAGCGTCGGTACCACCGACGACAACAATTACCGGCGACTCCACCAAAATGCACAAACATCTAAAGTCGCGATAACGCCTATGAGAGTTAAATTATAAAAGGAACATCGTGGGGTTAATAAATACCGCCAGAATCATATGGAAATGAGGATATAATTTTATATTTTAGGGGGCTCGTTACGAGTGGCTGGGCCATAAAGGAGTTATGATGTGGAGGAGAAGCAAGTCGTCCTTGTATACAACATTATAAGCATCGTTAGTGACGCTCGCCGTATCGAGTTACTAAATAACCGGCGTCGCTCGCGTCCAGACGCATAAATACCGACGGTCGCTTGCATTACTGGGGCCTTATCTGCATGCGCAGCGAACGAAAACAATCTGACAACGTGCTTAATCGAATTTTTATTGAATTAAGATTGGGAGGTTTTAAGTGATGTTGCAGATTGTTTACCTACCTTTTAAACGAAATATGAAGAAGACTGCCTTTTATTACACACGAGATCGGGAACACTGAATTTTAAGCACCTAATATATTCATTCATCCGTCCATCCCGGAACATAAACCGGCGTTATTTTAATGTATATTAATATTTATCACTTTTTGATAATACTCTTTAATATTTTCTTTTTTATTTATGTTCTAAAGTGGATAACTGTGGACTACTTACAAAGGTTTTCTCTACGATATATTAATCACTACATAAGGCTTGACATTGAATATTTGATATTCTTCCATTTGAACATGTTTCTAACTATATCATTCTAGCCAAAAAGCTAAATTTAAAGTGTAATAAAAAATAATTTGCTGCTGTTTTGTCGTATAATCAAATACATATTTGGTAAATTAGGTTTTAACAAAATGGTGTTCCTACACGTCTATAATGGCTACTAAATAATCTAGTATGTCTTTTCAAATTTCAAATTAAACGTCTCAAGCAACACCAAACATAATTATCCATCCATCAGGAAATGTTTTATGAATGCACTGTAATATATGGTTTTTTTTTTTAAAGAATCGTGGAGTTGTCGAAGGCAACTCCAAGATTCCCATCCCTCCCAGCTTATCCCGGCTCAGCACATTTCGTGCTATTCACAGGTCTAACATGCCCCACCCTTGAAAAACCCCATGCCCCAGACACCACAAACACCCTGGGAAAGTGCAGTGCTCAGGATTCGAACCTGAGCGACTTTGGTAGAATAACTCCGAAGCCAAGCGCTGAGGCCATTA